>CM021104.1:284052747-284339930 GCA_007115665.2 Sequoiadendron giganteum
GGCACATACCAATATAGAGAAGAGTCTTGAAGCTATGAAGGCTTATGAAGCTAAAGCTAATTCTATGTTTACATATTGTATAAGGTGGCCTAATGCCACTCAAAGAAAAAAATATCTCATGGACTCCATTGAGTCCCAGTTGACCACTGTCTCCAACACCTATAATGCTTGAATGGATAGAGATAGATGAACTTGGAATGCTATTTCTGCACATAGAGAAAAAAAATTATGTTACAAAATCAGAAGGAAGAGATAATAAGAAAATGCCATCTTTCTTGGTGATAATGTGAGAATGGAATATGCTCCGATAGCCAATGCTTTGGCTAATGCTGAGAATTTGGTCAAGATAAATCTGACTCTATATACTCCAGATGAAGCTAAAGAAATTTAAATTTCTTTAGAATCTTTAAACAAGCTACTGGTATTTTCTAAGAAGAGTTGGGAGGATGGAAAAATGGCCTAGCAAGGCATTCTATAGGAACTACAAAATGCCCCCTCCTCTAGGTAATTTTTTTTTTTGTTTTACATTGCATGAGATAACTCCTCAGGGGAAGTTCAGGAGTTTGATTCCACATGTTTGAATATTTCAGACCATGTGTACATATCTTTCATGTTTTTGTTCGACCTTTGTCCTTGATGTCAAAGGGGATAAGATGAATGAGAAGTAGAGCATATTCTATATAATTTTGTATTTTTTTTTTATCACATGTTGCCACCAATGACAAAGGGCAAGATTTTTGGAAGAATGAAGAAGAGCATATCCCCTGTTAACAATTTTGTTGTCATTGATGTCACCATAAGATATGAAGTCACATTAATCTAGTATTTTGAACTGATAATACAAGACCAACCTCTAGTATTTTTCTCTGGAATCCTATCCAGTAAACAACTGCTACTTCTATTTTTGGGAAATAGTCTATAATTGATAATTGAATACATAGAAAAGGAATTGTGTACATCATTGATCATGGCAACCATCAATATTATTTTGTTGATTACAAATTTTTCTATTAGGTCCACTACTGGCCAACCTATCATTCGGTAGAAGATGTAATGGATTAAATTTTGTTTGTATAATCCATTTTGACAAGCTGTAGCATGCCACATGTTTGAAATATTATTGAGAAGGTTTGTCAAGCCGACATGATTGTAATTCTTGAAAATCAGATATATATATATATATATATATATATATATATATATATATATATATATATAAGATACTTTTGTAGAGTTGGATATAGAGATGTGTGGAAGTAATGTTGAGTGAATTCTAGTAAATTAGATGTGTAAGCCAAAAGGGTGAAGTGTGATTTTATGGCATTGAAATTTTTCTTGAATTACAAAGGAATTGAATTTGCACTTGAGGTGTATTTCATCAGTTCATCTCTGGTGGTTAGCCATTTTGTTACTTATTTTTGTAGGCAGTGAGCCTCCCATTTTGAACTATGAGTCTTGGCAATATGCTAAATTTTTTTTATATCTTATAACTGGTTATACCATATTGAATTAATCCTCACCATGGTTTTTCCCACTTCGGATTTTCCACGTAAAAAATTCTTGTGTCTCTTATGTTCTATGTTTCATGTTCTATTGATGATTATTCTTATCTTAACTATCATATGCTTTGGATTGATTAGATGGTATTTTTTCAATAAGTTTAAGAATATACCGATTCACCCCCCCTCAGTATATTGGATATTTAGCAAACCTCTCTCTTTAACACAATCTAAGGAAACACAACTTATAAAGAAAAGTACTAGTTCCCTCCCTTCACTAGAGAACATTCCCAGGAGTAACCTACTAGTTCCCTCCCTTCATTGGATACCAATCCCAAGAGTAACCTACTAGCCAACTACCATAATTAAATATCTAGCGATTAGTTTTCCTTAAGCTTGTCTACATTTGGTCATATCTAGCATAACAACAATACCTATGACAAACAATCTCTCTTACCCATGTCTAATCATATCTTGAATAATAATAACACTTACTACAAACATCCTTCAAATCATGGAGTAAATATATACACAATGCGTAGCATCAATTGAAGAATTGTCATCACAATAGAGTAATCCATTTGAGAGTATCACCTCTTTGAATAAAAGGGGTTAAAGCTATGAATAAGACTTATGCTCCCATATTTATTCATATCTAGTATTTAATACTTTTGATAAACATAAACCTCCTATTATGGAGTAATTACAAGAATTTCACAAAAAGTATATGTGGGTTCTACTTTCTTTCAAAGTAAACAATAATTTTCTCTAAATTCATGTAACCATAATAGAATTCAAACAAACAAGAAGAAAATCATTCAACACTAAAAAAATTAAGGGAATAATATCCACATGCCTTTGATAAACTTTCCACTTAACTGGTTGTAGTCATAACATTTCTAAATCAACAACTAGCCTGGTATAAATCCTTCAACAAAGACTCAATAACACTATCTCACAAGTTAATTTTTAGTAACAATTATGTGAAAAACCAAAATGGAAAACAGGAGCGGTCATGAGCGCGGTCACGGGTGGGAGAAAACGAAGTTTGAATTTCAAAACAATGGATGCGGACCTGGAAGCAAAGCATGATCAGAAAATCAATAGTCGAATCAGGAGCTGGAACCAAGTCAAAAGCAAGGTAAGGATGACCAGGATGATGTGGACTTCGGTGACAAAATACAGGTGGACCCTGAGGGAAAGGAAATTTTGGCATCTTTCTCTGCTACTTCTCCCACCGAAAAAATTGAGAAAGATAGTGGGGGAGTGGGGACCATTGGCAGTTTAGGAGGCAACTGCAAAACCTGGACCTCTCTATTTGGGGTAAAACCTAATCGTAAGTCTTCCTTCCCTCTTGTGCAAAATATCTCATCCCCTGCTAGAGGTAAGTTTGCTATTTCGATTCCTGATCTGATTATAAACCATAATATAGCGCTAATGGAATGAACCCTAGTTGGAAAGTTTATGGGTCCTAGACCAAACATTGAGGTGGTCAGGGAATTTGTTAAAAATAAATGGAGAACTAGTGGGAAAGTCTCAGTTGCTGCTCTTCCTAAGGGATTTTTTGCTTTTGAATTTACTTGCAAAGAGGCTATTACGACTGTGAGAGGTGGAGGTCCTTGGGTGATAGGAAAATCGTCCCTGGCTCTAAAGAAGTGGTCATCCCACTTGGATCTATCAGACTCTATCTTTGAGAATGTTCCAATCTAGGTTAGACTTCCAGGCCTGCCCTTGGAATACTGGAGTGAAGACATCTTCCTGGGTATTGTGAGCTCCTTTGGTGAGCTCCTCTTGATTGACACAATGACAGCTACTAGAAAGAGACTGGTTTTCACAAGGATATGTGTGGGGGCTCCTCAGGAAGCAGATTTACCCTCATTGATAGAGATACAATCTAAGTTGGGTTCCTGACAACAGAGTATAGAATTTGAAACCATCTCGTTTGCCTGCTTCAAGTGTAGGAAATTTGGTCATTGGGCAAAAAAATGCCCTCTAAATGCAGCTCTAGAGAAAGATAAGCTAACAGAATCGGGAAAAAAAGAATGGAAAAAAAAGAAGAATGACTCTAGAGCAGGAAGGAGGGAGAATAAAGAGCAGGAGTTGGTTATAGAAGCCGATAATCAAAAATTCTCCTCAAAGATTGAAGTGGTGTTGGAGAAAAAAGGTGAGTTCCCTTTTGAGCTTCATAACCCAAAGTCTATTTCCAAGGAAAGAGGTATTATTGAGGGCACCCTAGCTGAAGAAGGTGATCGAATCCTGTCTCCTTCCTTCTCCCAAATGGCAGTCCCATCTGATAGAAATGAAGAGATACCGGGTTTGGAGGATATCCCCAGTGAGGGCCTATCCTTGGTCTTGAATATCCCTCCTCTCCCCCTGTTATCTATTATTCCCTCCCCTATGGGTGTTGAACACCTGTTGGAGACTAGATCTGATGTTGGGGTTTTAGAATCCCTTGAAAAATAGGATTACTCAGCTAACCTATCTAGCAATGTGTTGTGTTGTCAAGAGAATGGTAACATGGATACATTACCTTGGGAACAAAGACTACCAAATGATAAGGATTGGGAATCTAGCAGAGAGACGGACAGTCAAGATGAGACTGATAAAAAAGAGAATATATCAAAGAAGAAGCTTGGAAAAAACAAACAAGGGAAGACCCCAAGTGGCAGATCAAGAGGTAAGGCAAATTGTGGTGCAACAAAAAAATCAAGAGGCAAAAAGTCTTCGAAAAAGAAAAGAGAGCTGAATAGTTTTTAGGATATAGCGGATGGATCTCAGAAAACCATCCTAGAGTGTCTTAACTCTCCCAGTATATAATGAAGATTATGTCTTGGAATATAAGGGGACTCAATAGCCCCCACAAGTAGGATGTTCTTCACAACTTTGTTAGAGATCACAAACCTGATATTCTTCTGATTCAGGAAACTAAAATGTCTAAGGAGAAAATTGAAAAAATGAAACTCTTTCAATACTATAGTAACCAGGGCAATAACTCAAATGGCGCTTCAGGTGGCATTGCTACTTTATGGAACTGCCACAACATCAAAGGAGATCCGATTAGGGAAGGTACGAATCACATAGTTACTAGATTCACTCATATAAGAGATAACTTCAGTTGGATTCAAATGAACATTTATGCTCCTAATGGAAAAGGTATGAGGAAATATTTTTGGCTGGAATTAGCCTCCATTAGAAGGATATTTTATAAAGAAGCTTGGATTATAATGGGGGACTTCAATACTCCCTTAATGAATGGTGAGAAATTTGGGGGATCTCAGATTAACTTAAAAAGGAAAGAGGATCTTCAGAATTTTATTAATACTCAAGGGCTAATAGATCTGGATCTTCTTAGAGCCTCCTTCACCTGGTCCAATTGTAGAAAGGGGATGGACCTCATACAGTTCAGATTAGATAGATCTCTGATTTCTAATCATTGGTATTTTGATTACTATTGCTCCCTTAAAGCCCTCACTAGAATAGGTTATGATCATTCCCCTATCAGTTTCACTGCAGATCCTATAAAAAAGAAGAAGAATACCCCCTTCAGATTTGAAAAAATATGAATCTCTCATCCTGCTCTCAAAGAGGAAATAAAGAAATGGTGGAATATAAGTATTCAAGGAACTGCTATGTTCAGAATCACTAGAAAATTAAGAGAAGTGAAATGTAATCTTAAAAAATGGAAAAAGGATTCTTTTGGGAACATCTTTAAGATCAAGTCCGAACTTTAGATGGATCTGGGAGCAATTCAACTAAAAATATAGAATGAGGGTTACTTGAATGATACTAAGGAAAAAGAGAATGAGCTCCTTACGAAGATGCATGACATAATTGGGAAGGAGGAGGAGTTCTGGAAACAAAGATCAAGAGCCCTTTGGCTATTGGCTAGAGATAGAAACACCAGGTACTTCCACCTTTCGGCTTCTAAACATAGATCTGTTAAAAAAATATCTCAAATAGATGTGAATGGAACCAGTTTTGTGGAGGAATAGGATATTAGGATGTAGGTAGGCTCCTTCTTTAAACTTCTTCTCTCAGCTAGTACTGAAATAAACTAGAATGAGCAAGATCAGCTAGTGGAAGCTATACCAAGAATTATTAACTAGGAGAACAACTCTTTTATGACTACAATCCCCACCAACGAGGAAGTCAAGTGGGCTATCTTTTCCTTTGATGGGAATAAAGCCCCGAGGCCCGATGGTTTCCCTTTGTTCTTCTTCCAATGGTTCTGCGAGGTTGTTGAAGAAGATGTGGTTAATGCTGTTAAGGAATTTTTTGGAGCCAGATGTCTTTTAAAAGAACTAAATGCTACTTTCTTGGTTCTCATCCCCAAAAAATCAGGAGCTAATAACTTTGAGGCTTTTAGGCCTATCAGACTCTGTAATTCTTTATACAAGATCATCTCTAAGGTCTTAACCTCTAGACTCTAATTTTTTTTGCCTTCCTTGACTTCTCCTCAATAGAATGGATTCATCCCTGGCAGACAAATCCTTGATTCTATAGTTTTGGTTCATGAGAACATTCACTCCCTTGTTGAATCGAAGACTGAAGGTTTCCTATTAAAGCTTGACACATCAAAAGCCTATGACAGAGTTGACTGAATTTTTTTATTTAAAATTCTGAAGGCCTTTGGCTTTAATAATAGGGTGGTTCAAATGGTGGAACAACTTGTGTCCACAACTTCCATATCGATTGTGGTCAATGGTTCCATGACCTCCTTTTTTCAGAGTACCAGAGTTCTCAGGTAGGGTGATCCTATCTCTCCTTTTTTATTCACCATTATGGCTGAAAGCTTAGGCAAGAACTTGAAAAATCTGGTTGAGTTTAAAGTTATCTTTGGGCTCAGACCTTCCTCGAGCAACTTGGTGTGCTGTCATCAACAATTCATTGATGAGACTATGCTCATGGGTCAAGCTTCTATGTCTGAAGCTAAATCTTTTAAAAAACTACTTGAAAAGTATGGGAGAGCTTCAAGACAGTTGATCAACAATCAAAGAAGCTCATTGTTCTTCTTCAATACTCCAGCTCATCGATAGACCAAAATTGCCAGAATTCTGGATTGTAAGGTGGAATCCCTTCCTGCCACCTACTTGGGTCTTCCTTTAAGTATGAAACCTCTTGATTCTTTCTGGATATCATTGGTGGATAGATTTAGTAAGAAGCTTGTAGGTTGGAAAGGTGCTCTGCTTAGCCAAGCTAGAAATCTTCAGCTCCTCAAAGCCTCCTTTTAGAATCTCCCTATCTACACCCTGAGCCTCTTTAAGATCCCTGCCAAATATGTTGATACAATTGAAAAAATTCAAAAAGGATTTCTTTGGTCGGGTGTTGAGGAAAATAAAAGAATTCCCTTAATTGAATGGAATCTAGTCTGTAGACCTAAAAAGAATGGCAGACTTGGGTTAAGAAGAATCAGAACTATTAATAAAATCCTCTTGGCTAAGAAAATTTGGAGAATCTTCTCCTCCTCTGGGGAGTGGATAGATATTCTGGCTAGCAAATATTTAGAAAACAATTGCTCTTCCATTATTAAGAAGGACCCCCACCTTCTTCTGAGAGGATCTATATGCTGGAACAATTTAATTATTGGAAAAAAGATTGTGGAGGAAGGCATTGGTTGGCAAGTGAGAAATGGTAATAGTACCATATTTTGGGAAGACAAATGGATTTTTAAGGAACCCTTGATAAATATCAACCCCTTCAGAGATTGGGCTAAGAATTGCAAGGCTAGGTTTGGAACTTATGTTAAAGATTATAGGGTGAATGGTAATTGGGTGGGCTTGGGCAGAGTCAGTCAGGCTTTGATCCCCATCCAAACTACGTTGCTAGTAGTTAGACTTAGCTCAGAGCAACTGGAGGACCGTGCAGTCTGGATTGATGATCCCTCTGGTAATTTTTTTGTGTCTTCTACTTTTGCTAAGCTCACCTCATCTTTGGATCATCCTCCCTTTTGGTCTAAAGCTTGGTGCAATTATCTGATACCTAAAATTAACATCTTCTTTTGGATCTTGCTCCAAAATAAGTTGCTTATGATTGACAACCTGTGTAAACATGGATTTCAAATCCCTAATAGATGTTGTCTCTGTAAGATGGATGCTGAATCTATAAGTCATTTATTCCTTCATTGCTCTTTTGCTACTTCTCTTTGGGAAAATTTTATTAGGTTATGGAACCTTTCTTGGGTTTTCCCGATGCTCATTGAAGATCTCTTTTCTCAATGGAAAGCCCCGACAAGGAATCCTTTACTTAGATTTTTTTGGGATTTATCCTTCCCTCATATTGCTTGGGGCCTCTGGAAAGAATGCAACAACATAATTTTTAGGGGAAAAGAAGCCTCTGTGGATTATGTCTTTGATAAAATTGTTAGATCTCTAAAGGAAAACTTCAGTGTCATGGTCCAAAAGGATAGGAAGACCTTGAATGCAGAGTTTTTGAACTATGATCTTTGTGTTGCTAAGGAATGGAACATAAATCCTATTTTGTCTAGCTTTACTATGAAGGCTAAAAAGGACAGAGAGGGAGTTTGCTGGACTTTTTCGCCTAACGAGTGGATCAAAGCTAACTTTGATGGTGTAGCTAAAGGTAATCCGGGGCTGGCGGGCTGTGTAGGAGTTATAAGGGATTCCAATGGCAACTTCATAGGTGCAATTGCCTCTCCTCTTAGCTCTCAAACTAATCAGCTAGCGGAGGCGGCTGGCGCTTACCATATCATAAATTTAGCCCAAAGTCTTAACATTAAAAATTTATGGGTTGAAGGAGACTCCAAAAACATAATTGACTGCCTCTATGGCAAGTCTCCACCCTTGTGGACCATTAACTCATGGATTGATGAAGCTAAATTGAAACTGGCCAAGTTTGAAAAAATTAAAATATCACATGCCTATAGAGAAGCCAATGCTATTGCGGACTTTTTTGCTAATGAAGGAGTTAAGAGCAAAGAAGTGTGTACCGGGCTAAATAATAGCGATCTAAATATTAAAGTCTATGCCTTATTAAATTATGATAAATCACATGTAAGGCGACGTGTGATCCCTTTAATGAGGACAGGTTGGATCTCTCACATCACAATCATTAGATTGTATGGGACCGAGCCCAGTGGAGTAATTTGCAAGATAACTCTGCATGCTTTATGGGTTCCAAGATTTGGCGGGGCCAATTTTAGAAAGGATTTTGTTTAGATCTACCTCACTGTGTTGGCCGATATGGGAAGAGACAGAAAGTGAACCGATCCGGATAGCTATGAAACCCACATGAAAAATGCTAAGGTTTGGAACAAGATTAAAAGTGGAGGTCTTATTCCTTTCCTGGAGAAGCTTCATGGTTCTTATCAAGAGGCTACGAATCTCTTCGCCAAAAATTGGCATGATGGTAACTTGACTCTATTCGGCAGGAATGTGGAGCTCAATGAAAATCTTATTGCCAAAGTTACGGGATTACCCACTGATGGGAAGAAGTTTTTTAGGGACAGGGCTTACTCTGATGAAGCTATTATTAGATTCCCTAAAAAGGACAAGGAAAAGCAAAGCTTGGTTAAAATTGCTAATAGTTACTTTGATGTTGACTCCATAAAATCTATATGGAGAAAGGTTCTTCGAGCCATTATGGAGTATATCACAGTGGACGGGCATTTTACTAAAGTCTATGGTTACCACTTCACTCTCCTCAACCATTTCCAT
This sequence comes from Sequoiadendron giganteum, assembly GCA_007115665.2. Classification (NCBI taxonomy): domain Eukaryota; kingdom Viridiplantae; phylum Streptophyta; class Pinopsida; order Cupressales; family Cupressaceae; genus Sequoiadendron; species Sequoiadendron giganteum. The sequence continues at coordinate 284,061,920 of CM021104.1, forward strand.
CACAAGGTTAGGGTCTCTATCCCCTATTATCTCTTCTACTCTTTGAAGAAAAGTTTGGAGGACAATTAAAAAAACCCCAAAAGATTTCCTATTCTTCATACTGGGTTAATTAGGCTTATTTTTGAACATCTGCATGTGCCTGCCCCTGCTACTTTGGAAACCAACCTTGATGATGAGAGTCATGATACTAAGCCCAGTGGCTTGGAGTATTTCCCTGACCCTAGCCCGGGTCCAAAAGCCCCTAGTTTGCATGCTGGCCCTTCCAGGGAATCGAGTAAAAACTGGGTTGAGCTTGAGCCTAACTGTCCTCCTCCTAAGATCAGCCCTGCTGGCAAGACTAACCAGGCTAAAAGCCTTGTTTCTTACACTGAAGATTCCTCTGAGTTGGAGGAAGCTGATACCAACATCTTTGAGCGATGTGTGGACCCTTTACCGGACATACACATTGTTGATAATTCCCCTGTTAACACTGGAAAAGAGCTCTCCCTTGATTATCTCTACCTTGCTAAAACCAATTCTGAGTCCCATTCTAAACTCCTAGATTGGACCTTCTCTAAATCAATGAGCTTAAAATTAAAAACTGGGCCTTGCAAAGTAAGGTCGAGGAAATGGGTGCTAAGATTGCTGAAATGGGTAAGAAAGAAGCGACACATAGTAACAGGAACATTGATACTGATGATGAGAGCTTAAGGAATACCATAAGAACTATCGTAGAACAAAACAACCGTATAGCAAGACATAATGCTATAATTATTAATCCGATGACTGAAAAGCTTGACAAAGCCTAGCAGGGATCTCTGGTGGTTGACCTGGAAGATACAAAAGATAAAAGCCAGGACATAGATGGTGGAATTTCTAGAAGAACCCGTGCCAACTTGAAGCGCAAGGCCCCCTTAACTCCGAAAATGGTTCAAACCTTTAAAAAGGGGGTTAAAGATATGCAGGATATGGAGGTGGAGATAGAGACTGTCCTTAGGTCTCTAAAGTAATGGTTGGGGCTTCTTGTGTTCTTTCTCTGTTGTCCCTTCTTTCCTGACCCTTCTGGTCCTTTTTGCTTGATTACTGCTGGTTTTTTCTCAGGTAACTATTTTTTTTGGTGGAAATTTGGTGTTCTCTTCACTATTTTGTAAACTTTGTGGTTTCGGGTCCCTGTAAAACCCATTTTACCCTTTTATCAAAAACACTATCTCACAAGTTTGAAAATACTTCTCTCAATGATAATAATTAACTCTCTCTAAAACTCAAGTCTCTCACTCACTGTTCTTGGTAGAATATTGTAGATAGAAATGAAGATAAAATGCAGGGACTTGCATAAGAAATAATGCGTAGAAGAATGTGTAATCTTGTATATGGAGTGTGTCCTAAAAAATGAACTTACTCCTCTATTTATACAAAAACTGATAACAACTCTACCTATAGTTTAGGCATGATTTTGACAACAAAAAGCATGCATAGAAACACCTCTAACTGAATTTGAAAGGTGGTAAATATGAAAGGATATAATTAGTTTATATAGCAACGAATTGACTTAGTTACATGACAACAATAGAGACCAATTCAAATCCCCATATGATAGGATTCAATTGCATCTAAAGAAACCATCTACAAGTTAAAGGATTCAAAGGTGGCACCAAATAGTATTATTCATTCTCCAAGATGGAATAGTTCCTCCCTCTAAGAAACAATCAATAACAAATGTATGCCAGCAAGTTAAATATCAACTAAGTCATGATATGTGTCGATTCAGTTAATGAATCAGTTTGACATAGTCATTGATATGTGTTCATGTATCACAACTATTTGGTTGATGCAAAATAACATGGAAATCTAGTTTACTAAGTCCACGGTTTCCCTATTAAAAGGTGTTGACTTACTCTCCTATTAAACATAAAAATTATGGTTTTACTTGGTTTGAAAATCACAAACTCTTTTTTCATTGATAGCAAGAGCATAATGCAGATAAAGAATAAAGTCATAAGTATCTAACCACAACACATTTATTTTCATTCAAGGTCACAATATATATGGCACCTTATTCCAAACATAAGTAACTTGAATACTAAGGTTGGGAATTCCATAATGGAGCAGCTTGAATGTTGTATAAGTAGCTACATTAGATTTCCTCTTATCATTGCACACAACACTTTATATAAAAGTGTCTTGACTTCTAGACAACTATATTCTTATATGGCATGTGCTTTACCTAAGTGCTTTGCTTAACTCATATGCAAGTCTCAAAAGTATATACTTGTTCTTAAATAAAAAGTATTTGTATTGACATATATATAATATATATAAATAAGTTCTCTCACTATGAAATATACATATATATACTAGTTTATATTCTTTTATATTTATATATCCTTCTCAATATATAAGTTTACCAACTCATATATCCCTTATTGCTCATAGAGTATATTATTCTAATTTGATCAATACAAGCATATATTCATATGGATCTTCTTCTATTCCTTGAATAAAATATGTATAAATCAGTCCCTATTTAATATAATACTTTATTATATATACATATATACATATATACATATGTATATATCCAAGCACATAGATACATGTACACATATCATTTGATATCTAGAATGCATACATCCAAGTTATCATATTCATTGAACAATATGCATGTATACATACATATATATACACTTCTCAAATAAGAATTAATGCTTACGTATGTATATGTATAGATATGAGTGTACAAATATATATATTCTATGACAACATGATAGTTAAATGATTCATTTGATATACAAAAGAATATAACAAGATATAAATCTCATAGTAATAATATATATTATCTATTTGTATATATATGTGTACACACCCCTCTATTAAGCATTTACGCTTATGTGTGTATTTATATATATTTGAAAAAATATATATATATTATCCATCAACACAAAAATCAAATGATCCATTCAATATCTGAATGATCATGTCCTATGTGACTATGGCATCATATTACTCGTTTATAAATATATATGCATATCTATACATATGTCATCATTCTTGTATGGACATTCTATTATGTCCATCATACACATATGCTGACATATGCATATATATGAATGTATGCATATATCCCAACATTCATTCAATCACACAAATAAACACAATAGGATAAAGAAGGACTGAAAAGCTCCAACAAATAAACATCACCTAACAATGCACTCAGAAGTAAACAAGACTCTTACTAATGCAGGCACATTTTTCTAAGGATGAATTACCTACTTCCCACAAGATAACCTTACTCAATTATTATACTATGGTGTGTGTAAGCTTAAATAGGTCACGTTGCTAGTTACTCAACCAAGACCTTCTCCTGAGTGATACTTCCCCTCTGCCTGGAGGAATTGAACATATACCTGTAATCGCTAACATATGCACACAATAGTCAGTTGTTCAAAAAATATGTAGTTAACATAATACATATCTAAATTTAGATTATCAATTCAATATTCATCCATTCACGTAAATAAATTCCTTCATATAACATTAAATGAGATTAAATTCATTCATAAAGCAGTGATAACAAAGAGCACACACAATTTATTCATCCACCAAATTCACATTACATTCACATTTTACCATACATAGTAATAGTAAATAGTAATTACACAATTGGGGTGTAACATACTCCCCCCCTTGTGAATAAGAATCCTTGATGATTTATAGAAATTTAACATACAGATAAAGTTAAATAAAGTTTTACTTACCATTCTAAAAATATGTAGGGTTTATAAAACATTCATCCTATGTAGCATCACTCCTTGCAACCTTGCCCCCCCTAGACCCTTCATCGAGTGTCCTTTCTATCAAATAGGGAAAACTTGTATCTCTCACACATACTTACTCTCTCGAAGAGCTTACGTGTTGTATTCATAATATCTCTTATGTACATCCCATGTACAATACTATCTAAACACATGACACCTATACCATAGTGACTGGAAGGCACATTCTCATTGGGTCACAAATTTATCCTTAGTATAATCCAAATAGAAAAGGAATGATGATGCATTGTGCACTACACCATGGGTCCCATCCTTCCCTTTGGTATTTACACCTTGGAAAAATCAAATTCTAAGACCATCCTTCGCTTACATACCTATTCACTTTAACCAAAAGTAATGGCCTTGATCACTTGTCTGTTTTGAGCACAACTTTGCTCTTGGAGATCTGTCAATTCCTATACCACCTCACACTTAAGCTTTGTATATAAAAAGTTTCATTGAACTCTTCGATCTATTACTCCTTTTTGGAAAACTATCAAGTCTAAGGTTAACCCTATTTCTTAGCATATTTCAATCTAATGGAGTTTCCAACTTTCCTTTCCATATAATGTATCAAATATCGATGCTAGAAGTGCTCAAAAAATCATTCAAGATTTGGTTTTCCTCTTTTTCCTATTCGACTACAATAATATATTACACATTCGTTCAATTAAATTTCTATAGCATGATCATGGTGCACACAACCTTATCATTATTTTCTTATTCTAAACTGATACAACTTTCTCAGGAATACTAAGCAACTACCTCAGACAATATATTATTTAGGTCTGAAATCTCATAAGTCAGGTTTTCCAACCACGTTGGTTACCTTGGCTAGTTTTTCCACCACAACATTATGTCACTTCTGTTGACTTAGATAGGTTAAATTATCTTGCATTCTACCACTACCCCTCTGATATCTCAAGAGAGTACACATGTCTTTCAATTGATGACATCCTATCTTCATTTTTTGGCACACTAGACATTATCTTGCTATATACTCAATAACATCTTACTCCATATTTTTGAGGTTTTAGTGGTTCCTTACTAGACAAATAACTTTGTCCCTCCAATTTCCAATCTTTGAAATAAAATTTTCATTCCATCCCTTAATTATCTAAAAAATTTGGGTACATAGGCTCTTTTTATATCCATAATAGTCCATTCTTTGAATAAGTGAAAACCTATTTATCTCCCAAGTAATAATTGTTATGATTTTTGTGGAGATAAATCCTATTTATCTTAGGACATCCATACCATGGATTTCTTCTATCCTTGGATTATTTTCAAATATTTAATACATCTTTCTACTCAATTTAAATTTTCCCAGTAAGAATTGGTACTAATTTTGAGTCTTAATCCACGTTCATTCATGTTGGTTCCTAGAAGATATCAAATTTAATTGCATACCTAATTACCAAGCATGAAATATTCTTGTTAGCTCAAGTGATTCACTTAATCACATAGGTGAGTCTCAATGTCAATATACCCTAATCTTTAGATTAAGTCATCAACCAACAACTAGTCTAATTACATACCTGTTACTCAAACCCTATATGTTCCAATCAAGACCAAATGTACAACTCAACCAAGTAACTTATTCCCAACCTATAGGTGTTAATGAGTAGTCCAGTACATAACCCAACCCAATAGGTTAAACTTAGCTTAAGGTTTCTCTCTTTATTTGAATGAAATTCTCGTCTCAATTAGGTTATTTCAAATCTAGGGTTTCATTCAAGTATAAAGTATGATTAAATAATCACTCTAAAAAAGATATTTTGATGTGGTTCACATAACATCATATCATATCTTACATACCTTCTCTATGGATTTATAGATACACCTTATCATCCGCAAGGTTTTATATCATAGTTAGATAGTAGTGCTAAGTTGCTTCATGAAATTGGCATATATCACACTATACACATAGGTAATAGGAGTAGTAATACACTTTCTTACAAATCAAGAGTAATCTAGATCTTCCCTTCTCTATTCCATAGACAATGACCTTCCCTTTCATGACCAAGTTATCTACCTATCCTTTCCTTAAGGCATCAATGATAATAGTAATCAATATATATGAAAGGAATGGTGTGATAATAGGTCATAAATCTTGACCTTTCCCACTATTTTTCAACAAAAATTCTAATACCTTATCCTTGTGGTCATGAAGTACATGACTTAATTGTCATCATGACTTATGAAGAAGTCAAAAGTTCTTCCAAATCGAAAACATATCCACATTTTTTGTTGGGTGGGGTACTTAATTCGACTCAATCCAATCTCTCCCTTTCCCCCTTTAGTGTTTTCACAACATTCAATCAACTTAAAGTTGACCTTGAATATACCTTTTTTCAAAAGTTAGATTCATCATTGATTTCTATCTCATAGATTCAACATTTTGGATCATCCAATAGGAGATTTAATGAGTAATCAACAACTTAACAAGTTAAGAGGCACTCTAGTATTCCAATTCTCTTTCCAATATCCTTTTTCTTGTGGAGGAATATCCATACTCACAAAGCCTCTTTTGTTGATGTACCCTTCAACTTATAGCATTGTTTCCTTACAACTTCTATTGATTGACACATAGCATCATACTGTATTCCATTTCCTTTTGGAACCTCTAATTTATGTTTTTTTTTAGTGAAACATTTGTGAGTTCTACTTATACAACAAACCATCTATGTACTATCTAAACCCTTTCAAATCAATATGATTTACCTTTTTAGGATTCTCTTATAATCCCCTTCCAAGTGACTTTGCCCCAACTCTTGGTTACATATTCTCTCATAACCCTTAGAGATACCAAGGTTGTTTTGTTCCCTTCTCCTCATCTTAATCAAAACTCCAAATTGTTCTCATCGATTTTTGGTTGGTTGAAACATGTCCACTTTGTTGATTACTTCTTTCTAACCATTCTGATCTTTTCCATTATTCCTAAGGTACTATCTCCTTTCTTATAAGTTCCTAACCTTGCATGGAAATTAGATTTAGGTCAAGATTTCTCCAAACTCTTGGATATTTCCTTCATTTAATTTCAACTTTAATCTAAATTATGCTAATAATGTATACCCATAGATTCGTAGTATTCTTCCTAAATCAGAGAATCCCTGACTCTTTGAAGCTATAGGTTGCTATCAATAAGGGAGATTATTTCAATATTCTCTATCCCTCATAGTTCTGAATCTATCTTGTAGGATGAAGGTATATATTGTTTATTCTTCGTAACCTTCCTACATAACCTAATTGCATAATATTCCATAATCCAAGGGGATATAATAATAAGTTATTGGTTTAGGATTTTATACTCCAGGGACAACTCCTAATTAGTCCCAAACTTAAACAAGATTCTAGGAATCTCATCTTCCTTTTAATTTCTCCATTTTCTTTTCTCTTGCCATCTTGACGTAAGAAAATTTCAACCATTATCTCTGATAAGGTTTACATAACACTTACGTAATGCGATCATAAGTTTCAGTGCTGAACCTAGTAGCTCTAATACCACATGTAACAACCCCAGTGTTCTTCATAGTAAAACTTCCAATGTTTTCACCTTAAGTGAATAAAACATGATACCATGACACAACAATAATTTTTTTCCTTCCAATAATGAAAATTGCATGCTTAATTGAAATAACACAATTCCAATTGTCATTGCAATCTAGAGTAATTATAAAAATCTTCCAATAACATAGAATTTATATTAAACAAATATGTCATACAATTCTCAGTAAGGATTCCATTCCAATATAATAATTTCACAAATCAAAAATTCCAAGAATGTAAACTATTACAAACACAACTCCATCGAACTTCAGACCATAAGATATAGATGTTCTAGGAATTCGCCTTTCAAAACCTTGGTCTTCTACAGCCTATCCATGAGGAGACACATGACTCAAGAACTTTTTTTCCAACCACAGACTCATATAAGGTTTCCCATACATCTATCATTGATAGATGTCCCTACCCTTCGATGAAGGTATTGGTTGGGTAATCCCATACGACATACCACTATGAGCTTAGTGTTTTTCCCTACATGTATAAGATTTATAACCTATGCTAGGTAGCCTTCATGCATTTAAATGGACATGGTGAACTGATAGTGGAGTCTTAGGCATCACACTACTTATAGTGGAGTCTCAGCAATCACACTACTTTGGCACAACTGTTCTCACTGAATACTTAGAGTGAAGTTCTACCATTCACTTACACTATAGCAAGCTCATTTTGAATTAAGGCCATTATATCTATGCTTCACCAATCCCTCTCCATGGGAAAGATACTCCCCAGGATAACCTATCTCTTTAACACAACCTAAGGAAAAAAAAATCATAAAGAAATGTACTAGTTCCCTCCCTTCAATTGATAACATTCCCAGGATTAACCTACAAGTTCCCCCCTTCACTGGATAACAATCCTAGGAGTAACCTACTAGCCAACTAGCATATTTAAATATCTAGCTATGAGTGTTCCTTAAGCTTGTCTACGTTTGGTCATATCTAGCATAATAACAATACCTATGAAAAACAATATCTTACCCACGTATAATCATATCTTGTATAATAATACCTATGAAAAACATCCCTCCTATCATGGAGAAAATATATACACAATGTGTGGCCTCCATCGAAGAATTATCATAACAATAGAGGAATTTACTCGACAGTATCACCTCTTTGACTAAAAGGGGTAAAATATATGAATAAGCCTTATTCTTCCATGTTTACTCATATTTAGTATGTAATACTTTTCATAAACATAAAAATCCTATTATGGAGTAATTACAAGCATTTCACAAATAGTATATGCAGGTTCTAGTACTTTCTTTCAAAGTAAACAATACTTTTCTCTAAATTCATGTAACCATAATAGAGTTCAAAAAATAAAAAGTAAATCATTCGACTCTAAAACAATTAAGGGAAGAATATCCTCATGCCTATAATAAGCTTTCTAATTAGCTAGGTATACTCATAGCACTTCCAAATTAACAACTAGCATGGTATCGATCCTTCAATAAAGACTCAATAACACTATCTCACAAGTTGGAAAATACTTCTCTCAATGATAATAATAAACTCTCTAAAACTCAAGGCTCTCACTCATTGTTCTTGGAATAATATTGTAGATAGAAATGAAGATATAATGTAGGGGCTTGCACAAGAAATAATACGTAGAATAATGTATCCAAATAGATGAACTTACTCCTCTATTTATACAACAACTAGTAACAACTTTGCCTATAGTTTAGGCATGATTTTGATAGCATCAAGCATGCATAGAAACACCTCTAACTCGGCTCAAAAGGTGGTGTTGGTGTTTTTCCCACATAGAGATTGCAGATCTCTAAGAGGTAGCCAACCCCTATCAAGGATAACTGCAACAAATAGTGACCAACTAACGAGAGTCAGTTGTAGATTGAACTCTCCTGCACTTTTGGCTCTGTAGGACCAAGATGGGTAAACCTAAATGTGTTCATAAGGATGCCTCATGACTGGTAAGAACACTTCCTGTATATAGATCACAATTACAACACACTCAAAGGGATAGACATCATTTGATGGTATTGGCAGACCAGAGAATGGTTATCAGTGCCAAAGAGCAACAAAATTGACCCACTTACAATAAGGAAACACCTGCCGAAGGAAGACAATGTTTTAATAAGTGTTTATGTTCAGTATTTGGATTATCATTCTTAGAGCTTACAGTTTTAAACCAAAGAGAAGGTTGCAAACATTGTTTAGTGCCTCATCCACCGGGCAACGGAGTCACACAGAGTAAAATTCTGATACTATGAACTTATCTTCATATAGCATTACTATCATGAGATATTTCAGTATATTAAAATAGTACTTCAAGAATCCTGAGCATATACAACCATGAACATGTAATTGAATCTTTAAGCATTTGATTAACTCCTCAAGTTAAAGCAAGAAAAACTAACTATACTTTCAATTAATTGTTGAAACTGAAAAGAGGAACCCTTGATATCTCCATTCATAATCCATGGCACACACATAGGAGAGTAAACCATCTTAATTTTATAGATTTGTTTTGATGTCAATAATTTAAAAGAATATCATACTAACTATATATAAATCCCCACTCAGGACAATTTCTTGAACAAAATGTTTATAATACTTCAACCATAAAACTAGCTGTACAAACTTCAAATCTTAGGACCCAAACAAAAAACTCTCCTCTACAATGAGCCATGAAATCTCCTTTATATAATAGGAGAGAAACAAGCATTAGGCTACATTGTCAATACAAAATTGAATTTCAATGCAAAGTGAAATTCAAATTCACATTCCTTATCATTAGATAACATCGTGCATGATCGAAGGAATCAAAAAAATGGTTACACAGTAACCAGCAGGAGAACAAAAATTCATGCAAAGCACGTGCACATCCACGTCCACACCACCCACCACCAGTCACCATCAAGAGAACACACGGCCCCAGTATAGGTGACCGCTTCGAGTCCGCGCCTGTGACAGTGACAAAACCACCTCTCGCTTACCAGCCTTGCAAGCACAACCTCTAACAACTGGACCTGGTGCTAGTGCAGTTATCGGCTCAATTGCCAGAACCTCCTCATCAACTCCCAAGAGTTCAGTTAAAGTGTCCAAGTAACACTGATAATCATAATCAGTGTTAGATTCATCAGAATCCAAAATGATCATCGGGGATGAACAGTGCACTAGCTTCTTTCCAATGTTTCTCATAGCACCCCTAGGCATAGTAGATGTAACAGGCTCCATCATGACTAGTGACCCATGGGATCCCAGCCTTGTACTCCTATGCTTAATTGATTTACCCATGAAAGAAACAGGGCTCTGCAACACTCAGGAGAAGAAACCTTCCTACACACAAATACAAGAAGATGCAATGCTGATTGCATACAACTTAGTCAACATTTATAGAATAGCCCAGCATGCAGGGTATGATTGCTTGAAGGAAATTCAAGCACTCAAACAATTAGTGACCAAGATAACCATGAATACTCTCAATAGGATGGCACTGTTCACACGCAGGAGAAAATCGGGTGGAGATACTCAGGAGAAGGAAAACCTGTGCCATTAATGACACGAGCAACAACCAACCAATATATGCCATGCGGACAACCCACACACCCCCTCTTTGAAGAACCGCCAATTCAGACCATACTTTTAACCAATGAAGGGTTGAGATCAAGTCAATGGTTATTGACAATCCACCTCGACGCCCTTAGAAAACATATCCAATCAAAACCGTGAAAAATAGCATATCTGAACCACATAGTTGTATTGGTAGAAGACAAAAAGCCATGTGCCATGGCTTCGTAAACCTCACAACACCCCTCTAGATATTTACTCTGCTCGTGCGAGGTGTGCAAGAAACCATAAGTAACCCTATTATTAATGGCCATCACCAATGAAAAGACGGCCCCACATCACATCCAACACCTTGGGAAGAAAACTCGTTCATCAGTTCAAACCAGATGGCGACATCTCGCTAACCTCGCACCCTTTTGGTGACGCTAGTAGGAAAACCTGTGAGGTCAGCAAGAAGCAGCCCAGATCCGATCCTGCGATCGAATGGTTCATCAGATCTTAGATAGAGCATCCAAGTGGGGCCCACATTGAAATTCCCGACGGTATAGAACATGAGCCGTTATACTAAAATACTGGAGAATCAGGTGAAATGGGGCTAGTAAAGCACGACCCGAGAGGGATAAAACCTCACTTAAGTGATCGGTTCCCCCCGGCAATAGGTCACCATTGAAACATAACAAAAAGGGTTTCACAAGGTCGATAATCAAAGTTACTATGAGTAATTTTGAAACCCTAAAACCCTAGCTCAATTCACTAAGAAAATTGAAGTCCCATCAATGGTGAATTGAAGTCCCATCAGGTGGCGAATATGAAATCATATAATCAACTTATGTAGTAATAGATCAACTTAGTTACATGACAACAATAGAGATCAATTCAAATCCCCATATGATATAATTTCATTGCATCTCAAAATAGACATCAACAGGTTAAAGAATTCAAAGGTGGCACCAAGCACTATTATTCATTCTCCAAGATGGAACAGTTTCCTCCTTCTGAGAAACAATCAATAACAAATGTATGCCACTAGGTTAAATATCAACTAAGTCATGATATGTGTCAATTCACTTGATGAATCATTTTGACATAGTCGTTGATATGTGTTCATGTATTACAACTAATTGGTCGATGCAAAATAACATGGCAATCTAGTTTACTAAGTCCATGGTTTCCCTATAAAAATGAATCGACTTATTCTCCTATTAAAAATTGTAATTATGGTTGTGCTTGGTTTGTAGATCACAAATTCTTCTTTTGATGGTAGCAAGAGTATAATGCTTCTAAATTAAGAATATAGTCATAAGTATCTAGCCACATCACTTATTGCTTTTCATTCAAGGTCACATTATATATGGCCCCTTATTCTAAATATAAACAACTTCAATACTAAAGTTGGACATTCCTTAATGGTATGGTTTGAATGTTGTATACATAGCTACATTAGATTTCCTCTTATCATTGCACACAACACTTTACATTAAAGTTCCTTGACTTCCAGACAACCATATTCTTATATGGAATGCACTTTACATAAGTGCTTTACTTAACTCATATGCAAGTCACAAAAGCATATACTCGTGCTTAAATAAAAATTATTGGTACTATTGACATATATACATAATATATATATATAATTTCTCTCACTATGAAATATAGATATATATACTTGTGTATATTATTTTATATTTATATATCCTTCTCAATATATAAATTTACCAACTCATATATCCCTTATCGCTTGTAATACCCCTCTATTTTTCCTTCTGGTTGGACAGTGTGTCCTTGTGCTGTTATGTTGCTTTGATGTGTTTCTAGATATTATGATGCATTGTTCATGTGCTTTCTGATAGTACCTTGTCTATGGTACTCAACTTCTTTTGATCGCTATCTTTAAAGTGACATTAATGTTATATTTTGATGTGATGGTATTTCAATATGATGTTATCTTATGTCATGTTATGGATTAGCATTGTGGATGTTTGAATTAGAGATGTTTTATGCTTTGAATTATATTAGTATGCTAGAATTGTTAGTTAGTTGCATTGTATTGGTGAAGGGGACGGTATCACATCACTTGCTTGCGAGCGCCCTGCGATCCCGTGATTTCCTCTTCACGGTGTGTATTTTATGTTGTTTATATTATATGTTGTTGTTTACTTGATTTTCAAGTTGACAGGTACAAGACATCGACTCCACCTGCTTCCACAGGTTGGAGCATGTTCAATGCCCGACGATATTTGATTGGGAGATAGTAGCTAGGTTTTTCATGCCAAGTCGTCACCCTAGTCCTAGTGTGTCGTCTGGTGTTTGTTGAGTTGTGTTGCTTTGATTTTGGTTCCCTCTCTTCGTTATTTAATTGCAAGTTAAAAAGGGGAATTAAATGGCTTTATATATATTTAAGTTGTTGATTAAATTAATCTAGTTATAATGAGGAAAATGTTATTTAAAGTTATAAATTAATTTAATTTAATTAATAAAATAATTTAATCTTGGATTAGATTTATTTTATTGAATTAATTAAATTAATTAATTAGAATTAAGCAATTCATTTTGGAAATTATTGGATATTAGTTGAAATTGGAAAAAAATAAGAAAAATGGTTTAAAAGTCAAATTTGAAAGTTTGAATTCAAAAATTGAAGAAATTGAGATATTTTGCATTTTCTGTTTTGGAGAATGTAGGAATTTTAGGGTTTTATCCTTATGTCTAATTTTTCTTCACAATTTTGGAGGATGAAGTTTTTGGAAAATTAAAAATGGAGGAGAGGAAGAACTATTGCATTTTGTGGGTTTTGGATTGAGGCTGTGGAAATATGTGGAGATGAGGTTGGGAGCTGAGCACCATTTCTGAATCCCCTCAAACTCAAGAAATTAGGTTCATTCAATTAATAGTTTCATTTTGAAAAGTTATATAATTTGAATATGCTGTTGGAAATCATTTAAATTTTGGTTATGGATTGCAAATAGAAAACCCATGTTGAAATCTAAGTTTGTTGCAAAAAAAATCTCTTCTTAAAAATATTTCTTCAAGAAAATCAATGGAGTTTTTGATTGAAAATGGTCTTTTGTTTTATTTCCTCAATGGGTTTGTTAATTCCTTGTGAATATAAAATATATATATATACACACAGTTATATGTATATATGTATATTTTATATATTCTTTTTGGTTTGAATTGGGAATTAAAAAGAATAAAAATTCAGATTAATCTTTGGGAAAAATCAGCAGGCTTTTTATAAAAAAAATTATTTTTAAAAAATTTTGTTTTGGGGGGGCTGGAGGCTCACCCCCACCACACCCCCATGGGAGGCACAGCTCCCCCCGCTCCTTCCATCCACAACTGCTACCTACAGCTAGCGCGGTGGCTATTTACACAGATGCCACCACCACCGTCGGTGGTTAGTTGTGCTGTGCATAGTGCCACTGGAGGTGGTGGCCGACTGTGTGAGCACCACCATCGCCGCCTTCTTTAAATGCCCCTACCGCCATTGTGTAAAGTGAAGCCCTAAATGAAACCGCTGCCCCTCTCACAAAACCTATGGTTAAGGGAAGAAAAACAAGTGGCCCTAATCTATGCATGTGGCCTGAGACAGCTGCCCCAAGACTTTTGTATGGCATGCGGCTCGAGGTTGGGTTTGTTGGTAAAATAAAAATAAATAAATGGATTGGGTTATATTATATTTTAATATTTTATTATTATATTATTATAATATTAAAATATTAATGTATATTGATATTTAATATTATATTTTATAACATTAAAATATTAGAATATATTTATGTATATTTATTAAATGGTTATAATATTATTTTAATGTATGTATTTATTTATTGTTTTAAATATATAAATATTAAAATAATGATTTGCTAAGGGAATGAATTAAGTTTAATTGAGAAAATGAAATAAGGAAATTATTGGTTAAATCATTGTTTTTTTTTTTTAAAGATTATATTTGGTGGGGAAGTAGTTTTGACTTTAAAGGATATGTTTTTCTTTTTTTAGTCAAGATAATTATTTTTAAATGGTTATATTGAAATGAGGAGGTAATAATAATTTTACTTCATTGAATTTTGTCCTTATGATTATCTGGTTAATTTTCATTATTTAAATGTCAATAGGGAAGTTAAATAATTAGTGTTAATTTCTCCCTTATCTAAAAGGAAGTGTTTAAATTAGGTTTATTTAATGCGATGAATTACTGAACGTTAATGAAGAAATGGATTTAGTGAATCCAAAGTAGAATTTAATTCTCGCTCGTCTTGATTGTGAACTATTTTCATTTTTGTTTGGGAAAACTGAATTATAGAGTTTAAGAAGTCTTCCAGATGGGGTTTTTTAATATGTGGGTTGTCGTGTCATGTTTAACAACATATTGTGGGTTCTTTGGGTAGTGCATGGTGTCTAGTCAGTTATAACCCGGTTTTCATGAATAGGGATGTTTTGTACCTCCTTGGTTTAGGAGTGGATTTCATGAGTTGTGCCTCCTTGTCAGGAGTGACTTTGTTACCTTGTTGCCTCCAAGTGTTTGGAGAGGGTTTGAACTTATGTTGCCTCCTGAAAAAGGAGAGGTCATGGAATCTTGTTTATTGCACCTTTGTATCCTTGGTGTTTGGTTGGTATGTGTGTTGTCAAGTGGAAGAGTGGATTTCGTAGGGGCCAGAGCTCGAAAGAGGTAAGATTGGGTAACCTTCGGAAGTGGTTTAATTAAGTGATAACTAAAATAATACTTAGAAGATTAAGACTAACTTCTCACTAATCAAGATAATTATGCCTCACTCATGGACCCACGTGCTTGGTTAGGCTTGGGATGGGTGGGAAGGCCTAGAATGGAAAGGTCATCTATCTTGTTTGTACGAAAGGTATTTGATTCCGCATTAGTAAGTATGAGGGTCGAGGATCGGTAGAGGCCACCAGGATAACCCATTATGGGGGACGGAGCCTATGAAGATCCACAGTGGGTAACTCATGATGAATTGTGTGATGACACTCTATCTAGGACAACAGTCGATTTTGTTTTTGGGTATGGTTTCCATAACATACCTGATGTGACCATGGTTGGTGTTTGATTCTGTGTGTATGGTTCTCATAGCATACTTGATCTACTATTTATCTAGAAGCAATGTGACCATGTACAGTTGTACGTGTGTTGTAATTTTGTTGTACTTGTGAGGTTCATGTGATTGGTTTTTCAGTTGGTTCTGTTATGTTTTAGCCTATGTCTAGAGGTAGATGGCCTTGGCTAGGATTCTCTGTTACTATCTCCTAGCACGGGGGTGGGCAGGTTCCACTTGGTTGGGTGGCTTGCACCTAAATCCGTTGGGCTTTCTTCATGTTCTTGTGGATGAGACTACCAATTGGAAATCTCGTTGGATTCAGTTTCAGTTCATGCTTTATTTCATTTCAGTTGTTCTTGTATTATCTTACCCCTCAATTGTTATCGAGGTGGAAGTTGTAATTTGTAGTCATGTTTATTGGACTTACCTCATTCGGGAATGAGAGTTGTAATCTTATTATTTAATTTGGATTAATGAAATTGGAAGTTATCTCTTATGCTTTGATGTATGTTATCTTATTTGTAATATATGAGTTTAGATTATTAAGTAAATGAATTGACATGGTTTAATTCATGTTTTTTGTTGAGGTTCTATATAACCTCTGTATCATAACCTTAGAGGTTTTTGGCAATGGGTAGTGAACTTACTTATTAATTGTAATTAAACAAAAAAATAAATTAGCCTGTTTAAGTAGTTGTTTGCAACTTCCTCTAGGGTTGCGTGGTGGGGCGTTACATCGCTCATAGAGTATATTATTCTCATTTTATCAATAAGAGCATATGTTCATATAGATCTTCTTCTATTCCTTGAATAACATATGTATAAATCAATCCCTATTTAATATAATACTACATTATATATATATATATATAAATATAGATACATGTACATATATCATTTGATATCTAGAATGCATACATCTAAGTTATCATTTTCATTGAACAATATGCATGTATACACACATACATACATATATACATATATATATATACACACTTATCGAATAAGCATTAATACTTATGTATCTATATGCATATATATGTGTACAAACATATATATATTCTATGACAACATGATAGTTAAATGATTCATTCGATATAAAAAATAAGATAACAAGATAGAAATCTCATAGTAATAATATATATTATCTATTTGTATATATATGTATATACACACCCCTCTATTAAGAATTTATGCTTATGTGTGTATTTATATATATACAAATATATATATATAATCTATCAACATGACAGTCAAATGATCCCTTCAATATCCAAATGATCATTTCCTATGTGACTATGGCATCATATCACTCAATTATACATATATGCATATCTATACATATGTCATCATTCTTGTATGGACATCCCATTATGTCCATCGTATGTGTATGCTAACATATGTATATATGCATGTATGCATATATTCTAACACTCATTCAACCATACAAACAAACATAGTAGGATAAGGAAGGACTCACAAGATCCAATAGATAAACATCACCTAACAATGTACTCAAAAGTAAACAATATTCTTACTAATGTAGACACATTATTCTAAGGATTACTTACCTACTTCCCACATGATAACCTGACTCAATTATTCTATTGTGGTGTGTGTAAGCTCAGATAGGTTACATTACTTGTGACCTGACCAATACCTCCTCCTCAGTGATACTTCCCCTCTTTCTGGAGGAATTGAACATATACTTGCAATCACTAACATATGCACACAAAATTTAGTTGTTCACAAAATATGTAGTTTACTAAATACATATCCAAAGTTAGAATATTGATTCAATATTTATCCATTCACATTAATAAGTTCCTTCATATAACATTAAATGAGATGGCATTCATTCATAAAGAAGTGATAACAAAGAGCACACACAATTTATTCATCCATTGAATTCACATAACATTCACATTTTACCCTACATAGTAATAGTTAATAGTAATTACACAATTGGGGTGTAACACAAACCCCATTTGGGTAATTAAACCTTGAGTTTAAATAATGAAATGTGAAAAGGAATGATGAATGAACAAGCTATGTTGCAACTCACCAAACCCTTGAATAAACCTTTCAAAGTCTACAATGTTGATTTTGATCTTCCATGAAATGGCTTAAATGGGTGTGGATCTTGATGCTTTAAATATGGATTTGAATGCTTGCTTGAATTTTTGAAACCTACATCACAATGTTATCTCCAAAAACATTAATGATTCTTAAGACTTTGACATGATGATTGAGATCTTGATTGCTACAATAAAATGCTTGATAAATATTCTCTTGAATGCTCTTGATCATAAAATTTTCTTTTGTAAACTTGCACTTGAAATATCCCAAAAATATCTTGAAAATCTAGTATTAATTTTATGAAATAACCTTATATTTATAGGCATGTATCCTTAATTTCTTGAAAATTAAACATTACAAGCCGACATCAAAATTTAAATTTAGAAATTTCAAAATATTGCAAAAATAATAATTTAAATTTAGGCTCAAAGGCTTAGGGTGGACCCATTCCCAATTCCCTATTCCTAGAACATACATTGCTCAAGGTAAAGTGTTATATGTTGAAATTAATTATTTTCAGGTTTTCCTTTCAAAAAAGTAATTTATTAGTCTTGTAGATGTAAAATAGGGATTATTAAGGCATAATTAAGTGAATTTTAATTAAGAGGGCCTAAATAAAGTGTGCAAATGTAAACGAGTACATTTTTCTACACTACAATTGTTTTATCTTTTATAGACCTAGAAATAGTGCCATTCTGTTGGAGCTCAAAAATGCTACTCCACTTTCTAGAGAAAAATCTCACTCACAAGGCCAGGATTGTAATCATGTAAGTGAAATTAGATCATTAATATATTGTGGATGGTTAATGACCAACTCTACAAGAGTGGGTTATCTCTCCTAAATCTCAAGCCTAGTCTAGGATCAAGAGGGTGTTCTTAGGGGTATACCTCAATAAGCATTGAGATGAAATAAAATGGACAACCAAAAAACCTACAACCAAACCCAAACATAATATTAGCCCCAAAAATTTTCGTTTGGTTAATAAAAATTGATTGCATGTGACCCTTATATAGTTGATATGACTTTAAAAGCATGACATATATAGAATATCTATCAATTTTTCACTTAAGAATGATTCCCTGGTTATATCAATAGTCATGGGTGCATATAAAGGACCACCTAAAATAAACTAGTAATTTATTCTTTGTTTTGAATGATTTGAGATTGGCTAGGTGAACTAGAGACCAATACCTATTTTATGGGTTATAGAGTCACAAGTAATAGGAAATAAACCATGGAGGAAGCATAAAATAAATGATCAAGTATAAATTCCATCAAAGAACAAACATCATGTTGGTGATTTTTAATTCCCAAGATGATATCAAAGATAATATATAAAATAACCATTTCTAATGATCAATTATCTTGAGGGATTGGCTAAAAAATAGGAGAAAGCTGGATAATGCCTTCCCTCTGCACTTCAAGCTTTGGAAAACATAGGAGGGTGATCCTTTATTGTATTCTTTAAGATTCCTTTTCCATTATGTCAAATACAAATAGGAAAATATGTTCTTAGTATATTTTCTTAAGGAATATTAATAAGCTCAAAGATTAGGCTAGACCCCTTAAGCTTTCAAACACTTAGCTAGAGGAGAACATGTAAATAACATTTTATGCATTACTTCATACAATTTTTTGGAAATTCATGATTTATTTTCAATTAGATGACCAAGGAAATATATCAGACACAAATATTTAGAGATTGTTGTCTTATCCTAGGGCAAGGAGCCAAGATTTGTATAAATGACTTATTGTATAACAAATACTTTTTCTCGAGTTCAATGGAGTAGAATAACAATGTATTACACCAATACACTCATGTATTTAAAAATAATTCTACTTATGACTCCCTAAAAAAATTCATCACATTAAACATATTTCTTAAAGCATTTAAATTTTCTACTTGAGCAAAAGTCAGAAGAAACACATTCATACACGAAAAATGCTGAGAAGATGAATAAAAAGATCCTTGATCAAATTTTATTCATAAATGCAAAGAATTTTACATGGTAGGAGACAATTGGCTTCAAACTTTGATAATTATATTCCTATTTGAACTGGTATCATCATACGTACATTTACATATACAACCTATTCTCAAACAATATTCTAGACCAAAATATAGACTCTATTGCTATTTTCTTTGCAATATAAAATTTTCTCCAAGATCTTGTGCAAATGGCCTTGGTTTCCCTTTTATAAGAAAAAAAGAGAAAAAAGATTCAATCCCATTTGAAACATGTCACATATTCAATTGAGAAACCTTACAATACAAAATAATTATAAAAATGCCTATGGAGAGGGAAAATCCCTCATGAGACAAATATTGTTGCACACGGTTGTAAAAGATTTGATTTTCTCTCCAAAAAGTGCTCATTGAAGAAAGTGGTTGTACTTGAACTGAATATTCCTTTGTATCCACTTTCTTTATCTTCCCAAAACCTAGGAACATAAAACAATATAGAAAAGGACAAAAGGGTAGGTCCCACCTCATCAAAAGGAAACAACTGAAAATAATTGGAAATAGGCTCATTCTGCATATATTTTGAGTCATGAGTTGTACTCTTCTTTGGATGGTAAACTAAATGCAAGTAATTTCTACACCATATCACTATATGCATTATACCTTACATCAAAAATTTCTTAGTTTCCTAGGCCTCTTTGGTAAATGTATCCAAAATTTATTTCCATTTTAAACAAATCATCAATTGAATTGTTCAGTAGTGCCATCTCTGGTTTCCCATGTTTATAAATGTATGTAGATAGGGAGGGTAATATACCCCCAAACTCATCCTTCCACCTTTTCAAAGTCTTTAATTCACCTACATAATATAAAATCTAAGGCATCCCATTGCTCTCCATATCTTGAAATATTTTCAATTTTCCCTTAAATTGAAAATCCAACTTGCTAAATGAAATGCAACAATTTTACCCAAAAATTAAATTCTCTGAAGAATCTAAGGCAAGTTTGTAAGAGCATCAAATTCTGCATCAATTATTTTTTTCATCTCCTTGATTGTACTTTCTCTCATACTCAACTTTCTCAAAAAACTTTGAAATCTTTCTTGAATCTCTTGATGTTTCTTGTATGCTTCATAAATTCCTTTGAAACCACCCCAAGCACATTCCAATTTGTGTAAGATACAAGTAATTATATGTCCTTAAATACCATCAATAAAATCACTTACCACCTTATTAGTTTCCTCTTTAACCTTCTTTTCATTCTCTCTCACCATATCCAACTCTTCTTTTAATATTTTAATTCTTAGAGACAAAGTCTCCCTGTCTTGTATTAAGAATTCTTGTGAGGAAGGGGATGGTGGAGGTGCCTTGATTTGTGGTACTACAAGTTTTGGTGGAGTTATTTTTTCCACTGCTTTATTATACTCTTCTTGCAACCTATTAAACTGTTCCAACAATGCATCATACCACTCTTGTTGAATTTCATTTGTGTCAACACTTAGCATAACAATATGTAAAACCAACTTTGCAACTTGTGTGGGGGTAATTTGAGATTCTATTTTAACCATTACTTTACTAGTGAGCTCCCCAACTGATCTGATTACCCTTGGTTTCCCTATATTTGGAGCCATTGACCATATGGCCAATGTATACATTTTTAGACCGAATTGTAAAACAAAAAGGACATTGTCATATTGCTCCTCAGATATAAATGTTTCAGTGTCATTTCTTATGGTATCAAAAGAAATTGTAGATGCCACATCCCATCTTGGCAATAAACAAATTCCACTTTGTTGAACACCAGTTGTCTTCCTTCAATAGGGAGAATTTTTGCAGTTTCATTATCAATCTAAGATGCCACTCATTCAATCTCCTCATGTTGTGAGGGGTCCACCCCATCCTTTTATTTTTTAATCCTTTCCTTGTAATTCCTACTTCTCACCTAAATAACAAACTCTTTAAACTCTTTTGTTTGAACCAAATATTCATCACTCTTTAATTTCTTTAGGCTTTTAGCCTTATGTGCTCAGTTGGATGATTTCCATCATATGCATCAGTAATCATTATTTATTGTGGTACAAAGTCATCCATTTTGTCCTAAACTTGAGGGGACGTGAACCTTTGGTAAACCTCTTCTTCTCTAGGAATATGCTTTGATGATTGTTCTTCCATGGTATTACCATCACCAGTCTCCTCAAAGTATTCAACAAGTGTATTAACCACTGGTTGATCATCAATTTTCATTTTTTGAATGGATTGAGAAGAGACACATGATTGAGATAGTACACTCCATAGTATTTCCATCTCTTCTTCTTTTTTCTTCCTTGTTGCTTCCTCTACTTGAACAAATCATTTTCATGAAGCTCCCATCATCATATGGGTCTGTGCAAGATCATAGGGGGCCAAAAAGTGGCGATGCAACAAAAAAATGCAACATGAGGAAGTGAAAATCATAGAATTCATGTTTGAGTTTTTGGTTAAGTTGGTAAAAAGTACATTTTGCTAAGGTAAAGACTGAAGAAAATAGATATTTGTTATTAATGAATATCTACCTTTTAAAGAGAGAATATCTAATAATGACAATAAAAAATGGATATCCAATTTATAAATATAATAGATATCTATTACTTGGCTTTAACAATGAATACATGTTATATATATAAGATATTTGTTATTAGAAATGAATAATTTTTTGAGACTGAGTACATGTATAGAATATAATAATATAATATATTATTATATTAGATAATACTAACATATTATTATACATATTATTATACATATTATATATTTATATACTATATTATTAATACTAATATATTAAAAACAATGTCATATTAATAATATTAATATATGTGATATTTTTAAAAATTAAAGTACCATCTGAAATGGATATCTGTTTTAGAGATCTTAACAAAGCTTTTAGAAACAAATATTCATTTTGAGTGTTATAAATAAAAAAGTCTATGAGCAGTCATTTTAATAGTGTTTGTTCATGACAGAGGAGGCACAAGTAGATATAAAAAGTAACATATATCTATTTTTGGTGATAAAAACGATACTCAAGTGCTTGTGACTCAATTTTATTAACAAAAAACATCATACAATTATGTTAAAAGATGTTTTTTAAGGATTATTTTAATTATTTTATATGTTTTTTTTAACAAAGTATTAGGTTTTTTTTTGAAATTTTAGGAAGTAGTTGAAAATTACGTTAATTTATAAATTTGTAATTTATAATAGGGTTTAAGTGGCACATGTTTTAGCAAACCCTCCTTCAATTCAAGACCCAATTGAAATAAATACTACTGAATTGAGAAACATTGCTAAGAGACACTATAACCATCATCATTTGTGATCAATCACACTAAATATAGAGGCCAAAATAAGTCATGTTAGGGACATCACTAGGCAATATTCTTCATTTCAATAGTGGAGAGATGCAAATGGTTTGGGGTGTGATAGTATTAAAAGATTTAAAATATCTAAAGATGATTTAGCCGAAAATTTTTTGAACCCAAGAACAAGATAAAATGTTGGTTTACACAAACCAAAATTTTCCATAAAATGGTGTGCCCATCAAGGAATAGTTGCAAAATTTTGGGATTGTTGGTGGATGATGTTTGATAAACCACCCAACAACAATCTCTATGTGCCTCTATATTTTCTCTGCAAATTATATGAGGAATTTGTTTTAGGAAGACATGGCAACTATTTTGATTTCAATTATTTTCAAGGAGTGCATATGGGCATGCCTCAACATAGACCTAGGGAAATGCATATCATGAAAGGTACCTTTGTCCCCCCTCTTTGTCTTCCTCCTCCACCTATAGCACCTCATCAAGACCCAACATAGTCTCTTGGCCATTCACTCTTTGACTGGTCATTTGATTTCACAGTCATCACAGTTTTCCCAACTACTAGAGGGTGACACTCATGCTTCAGTTGATATTGGTGGAACATCAAGGAAAATAATTCAATAGGTATAAATGAAAATGATTCAATAGTATTCAAGGCATAAAGCATCAAGGAAAAAGGTTCAATATCTTTCAAGGCATTAAGCCCTAACTACATATCAAAGTTTGTTATTCTTGGTGATCATCAGTGACATTGTATTCTACATTAGAGCATTAGAGAATGATGTTGATATTCATTTCTCATCATTCATTTGATGGTATTTTAAATTTAGTCAGTGTGATGCAAAAGTAGTGTTGATCTGTTAATAATGCAAGTCATCATTGTCTTCAGTGAAATATCTCATTTAGTGTTTTTTATGGCGTTAAAGGTTTAAGCTTTGAACTTAAGAACCCTAATAACCTAGGGTTTATGCCCTTTTGAAGGCTTTTAATAAAATATCAAATTTAAATTATAAAATTTAGTTGACTTGATATTATAGGTATCACATTACTAAAGTGATGTATTAAGGGCTCTAAACTCATTTGTAACTGACCCTTCTCCTTTTTCAACTGGTTGAATAGGTTGGTAGCCTTTGTTTGAATAATTTAAATGTAGATCGATGGTTATGATTTAAAGGTAGGTTGGTAGAAGTTTTGAATCAAAGGGATCTCATTTAAAATTTTCAATGGTTACTTTCTGTGGTGGTTACTTTGATAGGAGACAAAACTTCACAATGCTTTTATATTTTTGTTTCTATACGAATGTGAATAGTTATGGATGGATTTTTTGGTTGGAACCAATTATAATAGATGCTTTTTCCTTTTGCATGGAGAGTGTATTGGGAGTGCGTGATGTTGAAAAAAGTGAATTTTTGGTTTTAAAGAAAAAGTTTCTATTTGGAGTCTCAATGTATTCGATGAAAGTATTGATAATGAAATGTATTTAACTACAATCTTGATGAACAAAGCTTGTGTTATGATGCCAAAGAGGATTCGATGTGAATGATTATTTTATTGATATTCATGATGATAGTATGACAAAGAAAGTTTCAAGGTAATGTATTTTTCATAAACAAATCTCTTGATAATTTCCTAATGGTAATATGATTGAGAATGGTTGATGAAAGTTCTTTTGAATCAAGGTGTTATGTGTTTTAGTTTGAAGGTGGAATAAACTTGGTGAGTAAAAGATGAACTTTTCTTAATTGGATTTTGACAAGCTAAATTGACTGTAGCAGAATAGAGAAAGATATTTAAGATGTTGAATTGTCAATGAACAAGAGTTAGGTGATTCAATCTTTCAGATACTGAAATTGATGAATCTTTCATAATTAGAGGAGGTTCAATAAGGTTGTTTTCCTTCAATAATTGAGCAAAATATTATGTTCACCAGGACTTATAGATATGATTTAGAGTGAAACAAGGTAACCATCTATAACCTATTATATTTATTTTGAAGAGTGTCTATGAGAAATTGAGTTTTTCCAATGAGGTATAAGAATCAACCAGTGAGGCTTGTAGATTGGAAGTGAGGCATATTGTAGCCAGTGTGGCTTGTAGATTTCTAGTGAGGCATACTATAACTAGTGAGGCTTGTAGTTAGCCAGTGAGGCATATGCACCATTATTTGATGGTTTGGATTTGGATTTTTAGAAGTTTAGAATGGAAAACTACTTAATGTGTCAAGGTTATGATGTTTGGGTAGTAGTTGAAACTAAGTATACTTCTACTACACTTCCTTCTATTGGAACTGAGAAAAAGGCATATGA
This sequence comes from Sequoiadendron giganteum, assembly GCA_007115665.2. Taxonomy (NCBI): domain Eukaryota; kingdom Viridiplantae; phylum Streptophyta; class Pinopsida; order Cupressales; family Cupressaceae; genus Sequoiadendron; species Sequoiadendron giganteum. The sequence continues at coordinate 284,087,572 of CM021104.1, forward strand.
ATGTAATGCTAAAGAAAAAAATGCTATTTTCTATGGATTGAAAAATGATATACTTGTCAAGGTTATGGACTATAAATCTGCAAAAGTTGTGTGGGATAGGTTAAATAGTATCTATCAAGGTGATGATAAGGTCAAGGAAGCTAAGCTACAAAAATTTAGAGTTAAATTTGAATGATTAAGGATGAATGAAGATGAGAAGATTGTAGATTACCTTTTAAGGGTTCAAGAAATTATCAATGCTATTTGGGGTCTTGGAGAGACTTTGGCAGAGAAAACAGTTGTCAAGAAGGTGCTAAGTTCATTAACCACCAAGTATGATTCCAAAATATCTATTGTAGAAGAAAGGGATTTAAATAAGCTCACGTTAGATGAACTTCATGGAACATTCACAGCTTATGAGATGAGAGTTTATAATGAAGACTCTACAAGAAAGGAGGATGAATTTAAATCTATCAAGAAGGATAAATAAAAAATTTATGATTTAGAGGAATTGAATGATAAAGAGTCAATCTTTGTAAGCAAACTAAAAAAGGGGTCAAGAAAGGATAAGGGGAAGATTTCATTCAAATGTTTCAGCTGTGGTAAAATTGGAAATTATGCTACTCAATGTCCCTATAAAGATTTTGAAAGTGAAGAGGAGAATAATAGAAGACAAGGAAAGAAGAAACAATATAACCCTAAAAGGAAAAACTCATTCAAAATAAGAATAGTCTACTTGCTAAGGATGTTGGTGTAACAAAAAATTGTTCAGAAGATTCAATTGAAGGAGGGGAAACTTTGCTTCTAACAATTTTTAATAGTGAAGGAGAGGTTGATTTTGAGAGAGAATTGAGATGTGCTCTTGGTGAAATAAAAAGACTCAAAATGGAGGTAGTAGAGCAAAGAAATAAAACTAAAAATCTGATCAGTAGGGTCAATGAATCAAAAAAATTAGTTGCAGATTTAAAACTTCAGCTTGAAGAGAACAAGAGAGTTGTAGACACTAAAAATTGGTCTAGGCTTGTGACACCATTTTCCACATAATTCTCATATTCATGGTCATGATTAAATAATGTTAATTATTTAATTATTTTCTAAAATCACCTATCCTCTATTAATTAAATAGCTTTAATTATTTAATTAATTCATTATTACCTTTATTCTTTCTTGATTAATTAATTAAATATTATTTATTTAATTATGTCGCTAATTAATCAACCCTCTTTCTAAATTTAAATAAATTGTTATTTAATTTACCCTCATCACATTTCTGACTATAATTAAATATTCATTTCCAATTATTTAATTATTCTATAATCTTTTCTCCAGTCAATTAAAAAAATCTTTATTTATTTAATTTAATCTCTAAATATTGAATGTTGAATTAAATAATCATTTAATTCACAAAAATAATTATTCATGGCATATTCCTTTGTGATTAGATAATCACTTAATTATCTAATTAGTCATTTGCCACTTAAGTCGACATTTAATTAAGTCAATCAATTAATTTCCTGATTTAATATCTTCTTATTTCTGACGAACATACTTTCTAGTTTAATCAGTCAGTCTTATTCTTTTGCATGAAAACTATTATTAATTAAATAAATTTAATTAATTAATAATTCGTTCATGTGTTTGAACACAACGTTTCTTCTTTATCTTTCACATACAATCTCCATTCTTCTAAATTTTGAACACTGTCAACACTAGATTAAATTAATAGTTGATTTTATCTCCATCATGCAGACTTTTTCACTTGCATTATTACCGACACTAAATCTCTATCACATGGAATTCATTAATCTCAATCATCAATCTATCTTTTGAATCTGAGCTGATCATTCGAAAATCAATTCTCTATAAATTGGCTCGACCTTTGTCATTATTCCTCCTCCTGAAATCTTTATAATTTTAGGAAGAGAATTCAAAAATCTTCAATATTTTGCTAAATCAATAATCAATAGGCCATACTTGCATACTTGTTAAATTTGAGTGAAATTATTATACAACAATAAAATAGAGAAGTGCAATTGAGGTTATTCATTGAATTATATAGATGTTTGGTGAGATTGTTCTTTTGTATATATGATTTTTAGTTTCCATTGTTCTTTGTTGTTAGCATGGGTTAGATTAGATTTTATTGCATTAGAATTGCTTAACACTTCTTGTCTTATATTTTTCCTTAGCATTACAGAAGTCACCAAAATGGAGCTAGACATCAAGGAAAAGGAGTGTTGTTCTTTAGAGGTAGAAGTTGTAGACTTGAAAAAGAAGCTAGATATGTGTGACAATAGTGACAAGTTAGTAGATCTATTGGACAAGAAAAAATTCCATAAGAACAAGATTGGTCTAGGGTTTGTAGAAGGTGAATGTTCACACTCCAATGATCTTCAGCATGTTGATGGCGGTATTAATGTCACAAACAATAGATTCATGACACCATTAAATAAAAAAATGAATACATCGTTCAGGTATAAACTGCACTTCTTTGGTTATTTCTTTTTAATTGTAACCAATATGGGAATAAAGCTAGTAAATGTAAGATTGTGTCTAAAAGGAGGTCAGGTTTTGCAAGTAGAAATCCTTTTGAGTTCTTAAACAAGTTGAGATTCTTTAATTGTGGAAATTTTTGGCATATAGCTAAGTTTTGTAGACCTAACTTAGAGGAGCAACAAAAGAGAATTAGTGCACATTCTAATGTTGATAAGATGAAATTCATTTGGAGAAGAAAACAAAACCAAGAGAAGGATGAATCCAAGATTTTGCATACTACACAAGTGACATCTATAAGTGCATAAAAGAGAAGCATTAGATTAGGGGGAGCTGTTCATAGTTTTATCATACAAACCCCATAAACAACAACCAAGAGGTAAAAAAGGTTGTAAATAAAAAATTAAATTCATGAAAATCAGTTTGTAGCTATTCATTTATGGATGTCTTGATCATCTTGTCAATATTGCTAGTAGAAGGTATACACATGTTTTCAGTGTTTATATATTCTATGTAGTGCTTGTTAGTATAGTATGTTACAATGGTTTTTGTTCTAATGATAGATTGATAATGAATAGATTGAAGTGTATGTGTTATTTAGCTTTTGGACAATAAAGTGCTTTTGGAAAAATACAAAGTTCTCTAGGTTTGGTTTTGACTATGGTATTTCTTAGATGGTATGTCAAAGCTTTGTAGTTTTTAGTCTATGGTGATTGTGGTATAAAAATGCCTTATTGCTATGACAGACTCTTCAAATGGTTAGTGAAAATGATTTTATTTTTCCTGGAATATTTCTTCTTACAAATTCATAATGTAGTGTTGTTTTTATTTGCATAATGAGCATAATGATCCGAGTTAATGATTGTAAGGGGTGCAACTACATATTCATAGTGTTGATGTTCACTTCTCATTATTCACCCAATTCATGGTGCAATTCTTGATGTTGATGCTTCATGATATTCCAAAGTGTCAAAACTGCATAAATTTGCTTCAATGCAAGCCTTTCTTATGATGTCCTTGAGAAATATAGGGGTATTAGTGGTATATGTTTGCATCACATAAGATGTATAGTGAAATTCATGCTTGTTCTACTTATATCTTTTGTCTATTGTAGCAGTGGTATGTCATAAATTCAAATGATAGGGTTTGGTTATGCCAATGGGAAAAGGTTTATATGATACTTCATGTTTGCAAGAAAAATGATAATAGTTAGTGTGCCTTGATATTTGGTCAATCATCTGATATTTAGATAGTGATGTATTTTTCATTCATCATTCCAAGAGCAATGTTGATGAGGTGACAATGGGGAATAGTTAAGTGAGTTTATTGGTATTGTTCTAACAGTATGTAGATGTTGCAAGATGGTGGCATGTAGACAACTCCTCAGATTAATTTTTATAGTTGAAAAATAGTCATCATTCTCTTGCATCTTTGTCTACAGTCATCCTTTATGATGTTTGATGGTGTGATAGTTGCATTGCTCTTACTTTTTAATATTGATAATATATGTTGCAGCTGCATAATGGTTAGTGGATAATGTACAATCAATGGAAAACGGTTTTGTATTTCTTATATTGTCTGCAATGACAGTGAAATGATTGGTTTACTATCTTGTATTATGAATGTATAGTGCAAAAGGTTATTCTAAAAAAATTAATTTTGGTATCTACATATTGTATGGAACAACATGCAAGTGACAGCCTTAAGGGGAATAGTGAAAAGTGACGGTCTACACAGTGCCATTTATTTTTTCATAGTGCAAGGTGCCAGTCTACACAGGTGAATAGGTATATTTTCATGTGATAGTGAACAATAAGAAACTCTTTTCGTACTTTAATAAGGTGACTAATTCAATATTGTTGTGTTTGAAATAGATTACTTGAGACATTCACTTTTGTGCTTGAGAAGTGATGACTAACTTTTACAAGCTCTATTTTATTATTCTTAGTCAAAATGCATCCTTAAAGATAGTGTAACTATGATTAATGGAAATGGTATTATTTTATGACATTAGTGTCACAATAATCATGGAAATGTTGGAAAAGTATGTATCAAATAGGTGAAATTTCATTCACTAATGCAGTGAATTGAAATTTGAATTGAAGTTCTATATTGTCATAGTAAATTGAAGCCTTTTTAGCTTGGTTAGTTAGTGAGCGTCCTAGTTAGTATTTTTTAGGTTTCCTTCATCTATACCACTGTGATATCACTCTTAAGGAATTCATAATGTGTAATAAATTTTTCTTCATAGGGGGAGTGATTCCTTGGTGATATTAGTCCCTTTGTCATTATTTTCAAATGGGGAGATAAAAAGAGCAAAGGGTGCAAATAAGGTGAAAAATTGGTGAAGTTGACATCAATGAAAAAGGGGGATTTTGTTGCATTGACATTGATTTTTCATTGGTGTCGAAGGTTGTTCATGAGGGAAATTTTTATTGATTGTTTGTTCATGAAGGTAATTCAATTTATCAAGAAACTCAAGTTTGGTTTATCAAGAAATAAAAGCATCAAAGAGTATCAAAGCTTCAATAGCATCAAGAATTACAACAGTCTTAAACAAGGTTCAAGGTATCAAGGAAAATGGCTCAATAGTATTCAAGGCATCAAGCATCAAGGAAAAAGGTTCAATAAATTTTAAGGCATCAAACCGTAACTAAGCATCAAAGTTTTTTATTCTTGGTAATCATTAGTGGCATTGTATACTGCATCATAGCATCAAAGCATGATGTTGATATTCATTGCTCATCATTCAGTTGATGGTATTTGAAATTTAGTTAGTGTGATTCAAAAGTAGTGTTGATCTATTAATAATGCAAGTCATCATTTTGTTTAGTGAAAGATTTCATTTAGTGTTTTTTATGGAGTTAAAGGTTTAAGCTTTGAACTTTAGATCCCCAATAACCTAGGGTTTATGCATTTTTGGAGGCTTTCAATCAAATATCAACTTTATATTATAAAAGTTAGTTGAATTGCTATTACAGTTATCACATTACTTAAGTGATATATTTAGGGTTATAGACTCATTTGTAACTAACCCTTCTCCTTTGTGAACTAGTTAAATAGGTTGATAGCCTTTGTTCAAATCATTTAAATTTAGATTTATGATTATGATTTAAAGAGAGGTTGGCTGCAATTTTAAATCAAAGTGCTCTCATTTACACTTTTCAACGGTTACTTTCTGTGGTGGTTACTTTGAAAGGAGACATAACATCACAATGCTTTTACAAAAAAATTTCTATTCTAATGTGAAGAGTTATGGATAGATGTTTTGGTTGGTGCCAATTCTCATGGATTATTTTTCCTTTTGCATGGAGAGTGTATTAGGAGTGTGTTATGTTGAAAAAAGCAAAATTTTGGTTTTAAAGAAAAAGTTTCTATTTGGAGTCTCAATGTATTCGATGCAAGTATTGATAATGAAATGTATTTAACTAAAATCTTGATGAAAATATTTTAATAGGTGATTGATGAAAAAATCTTGTGTTATGATGTTGAAAAGGATTTGATGTGAATGATTCTTTTATTCAGATTCCTGATGATAGTATGAAAAAGAAAGGTTCAAGGTAATGCATTTTTCATAAACAAAGCTCTTGACAGTTTCTTGATGGTAATATGACAGAGAATGGTTGATTGAAGTTCTTTTGAATCAAGGTGTTATGTGTTTTAGTTTGAATGTGGAATAAACTTGGTGAGTAAAAGATGAAATTTTCTTGATTGGATTTTGACAAGTTGAAACGACTGTAGAAAAATAGAGAAATATATTTAAGATGTTGAATCATTAATGAACAATATTTATGTGATTAAATCTTTCAGATACTCAAGGTAATGACTCTTTCATAATTAGAGTAGGTTCAATAAGGTTATTTTTCTTCAATAATTAAGAAGAATATTGTGTTGATCAGGACTTATAGATATTATTTGGAGTGAAACAGGGTAACCCTCTATAACCTATTATTTTTCTTTTGAAGAGTGTTTATGAGACATGGAGTTTTTCCAATTAGGCATATTAATTAGCCAGTGAGGCTTGTAGATTTTTAGGGAGGTATATTGTAGCCAGTGAGGTACACAACTTGTAACTTGTTGGTTTTAGCCAGTGAGGCTTTTTGTTCAGCCAATGAGGCATACAACTTGTAACCTATAGGGTTTTGGCTAGTGAGGCCTAATGAAGACTATTTTTAGAGTGGTTTTTAATGTTTTAGGGTTTTTCCACTCATAAACCTTGTTATGTCTCTTCATAGTTGTCTATATTATATTGTTCCTTATTGGATATCTTGGTTAAAGTATTATACTTTGATTTGCATTTTATTTTTACTCTCTCAACATTTAGTATCTATAATGGTTGAAGTGTTTACAACAAACTTCTTTGTATAAGATAAGTGAGTTAAGTATTGAAATTTAAATTATAATTAGATCACTAATTTACCCCCCAAGTGGTCCTATACTCCAGCATACACCTTTTTCTCACTACATTTAGTAATCTAACACATGAACGCTCACACTGAATTGCACAAATTTGTACCTCAACTCTACAATTCACATCATTCACATAACACACCTCTATATTATCATCCCTCAATAACTCAATTCATATTTATACCATCTTCAACCTTGAAAACATTCTCCAAAGTCATTTATGAACTTCAACTGTGAAAATTAAAATTAGATTGGCACCAAAAATCTCCCGTGGTGGAAAGGAATGAAGGTAGACTGGAAAAAACCTTAGTTAGGACCTAAATCCATGATTCCAATCATACATGCCACACCATGCTTCCATAAACATTGAATCAACTCTACAATTAGCGTAAACACCCAACGTTAGTCAAACCTATGTTAACACCATTAAACAATTAAGCACACACTTTTTAAAATCCAAAAGATGACTCACATACCACACAAAATGCTTGAAAATGATTTAGAATATTCCACAAAAAAATTGGAAACCAACAAATTCCTTCACAACAACTTTTACTTGAGGAATGTACACACCCATTACACTCAAGCAATTCTACCATACACTGTAACTCAAGAAACTAACTTCCAAAGTACCAAACCATGAAAAAATTCAACTAAAGAAAGATACAAACACTATCAAAATCCTTCTAGATCCATAAGAGCTAAAACCACTCTATGAAGAAATGCAGACAAAAAACTTTATCCTAGACACCTTTGCAATACATAGTTCACACACTGGTGAAAGAAATTCCTTGGCACAATGACTGAGCACACCAAATTATGAATGCAAAAAAATTGAACAACTCTAATAAACATATCAAAACCACACAAGAAAATCTTCAATATAGAAGAAATGTGGATCCAAACCAAAACACTATTTTGCAACACAAAACACCACTACAACACATTGTTTCATCTTTTTACTCAAATTTTCTCAAAAGAACTTTAAAAACAAGAACTAAAGAAACATCCTCAACATCTTCAAAACTTCCTCATCATCACCAAGACAATAAAAAATCAACCATACATTCATAGGAAAAATCTTCTCTAAGAAAAATTAGAGGTTGACACGAGTAGCTTACTAATGGAAACTTAATTCAACTAATCAAAGTATCATTACAGAAAACATCTACATACCAACTGCTCACACTCTTGCAACAAAATCCTTCTCATACTCTTGAAACCAATGAAAAAACCAAATCTTATTGAAATTAATTACAAAATAAATTGCACATACTTGCAACAATCTCTCCCTTTGTCATTGATGGCAATACATGATGTGAAAAACCATCAAAAACAAACAAAACAACTCTGATCATCAATAATATTCATACCAACTATTCTCTTTTCTTACTTTCTCCTCCTTACACAACTATCTCATTAATCTCTCCATTTATGGCTTGTATTCTTCAGATGAATCTCTCCCATTTTAACATTAATGGCAAAGGGAAAAATATTTGCATCACTGATTCTCCCCTTTCACCACAACTCTGCAACTTCCTTTCCTTTACTGCTCTGCATACTCGCTGTTAGGAGCACACACCAAACTTCATCAATCAAAAAACACTACATAATGAAAATACTCACTCATGTTGACCACAAAAAAAAACAATTCCACTACCTACTCCCCCTGAGAGGTAGCCACCAACATCAGTCTAAACCAAAGAATGAATCTTGAGATCCACTAGACTGATGCATCTCCTTATGCATCTAGTTCAAAGAAAGAGGGGAAATAACCCCCAAATTCTCACAAAGATACTCAAAAGTATCCCTAGGAAGAGCCTTAGTAAATATGTCAACAAAATAATCCTTCGTAGGAACATATTCAAGCTTCACCTCATTCTCTACAACCTTATCTCTCAAAAAATGATACTAGATTATTTGATATATTGATAACACTTGTATTATCTATAGAAATGTAAAATATAAATTCACTTAATCCTGATCTTACTAACACCATTTTGTCTTGAATCATCTCCTTTTTCTATTCATTTAATCGAATAATTTGTATTTGATTAAATTCATCACTCTTCATCTCTTAATTAAATAAATAAACTTTATCTAATTAAGTCACCATCTCCTATTAATTAAATAAATCAATTTTATTTAATTAATTATGCAATCCCCCTTTTAATTAAATAAATCATTTTATTTAATTAATCCCTAAACTCATCTCCTTAAACTAAATAAATCTTTATTTAATCTAACAACACTCTCTTTCATTAAATAAATCAAACTTTATTTAATTCAGTCTAAAATCATTACTCCTCTCATTTTGATTTATTTAAATCTTGAAATCCAAGTCAAAATGGTCAAATTAGCTAATCCTCCTCTTAATTAATCAAATCAAGATTAATGCTAATCCTAATCACTCCAATCCTCTAGATTTTGCAACTTGCATAATAAATCAATTTATTTGATTTATTAATTCATCAATTTCCATTCAAAAGGGCATCTTTTGTGGAATATTCTTCCAATTCAAAAATCCCTCCAAAAGGATGGATACTTCCGACAAGGAATTTAACGCCTCTTACATGTCCTTGGCCTTGAGCCAAGTGACATTAAATCCATTCTTCTCTCCCTCCAACTTGCCAACTTTCAAATTTCAAATTTGTATCTAATAACATTTATTAGCACTTTGATCAAAATGTGCACAACCTTCACCCATTCATATCTTGACAAGTGGAACTTGGCCATTGGATGTTGAATGATCCCACGTTGCTCAATCTTGCTCATTCTTCAAATTTGGAAATCTATATACGAGAGACTATTCCTCTCATTCTTCATCCACAATTTGAATGCAAATTTATTATCTTCACATTAGAGAAATTTCATATCATTTCTTGAACATTTTCCATCACCATAGCTAGGTTATTATAGGTTTTCGAAAGGAGTTCATCATTGTTCTTCACCATCAAGCTAATCAAATCATCAAAGCTTACAAAGGATTTGGGAAAACGCATATTTCTACACATATTTGGCACCAATTCCCCCATGGGATCAATAGTTTTCATTGTTTAATTAGGATTTCACTTATTTTTTATGTTTGTTCTTCATCTATCCTATTATTGAGCATAGCAAATGGATTTCATGGGGAATCCTTATTTTATCTTGCATATGAAATTACTAATGTGTTTGTTTCTTGTATTTGTGCAGGTATAGGATTGGGAATCACATTTTGGCGCTAGAAGGAGGGCCAATCTCAAGTTCTAATCATGTTTTTTTTTAAATTTATGTGTTTTTTTGTGTTTTTTTGCAGGTTCCAGAAAAATCTATCGCTGACTATCAAGCGGCGCTATATTACACCTCTATCAATCAAACAACATTATATTGCACCACTCCAAACCCAAAAATCATCCGCTGGAGTCTTCTCGCCCACAAATTTGAATTTCCAAACTGCGTCACGGGTTCCTAAATTCCAAACTCTGTCGCTGGCTTGAAATAGCATCGCCTTTGCACTCTCTGTCCTACTATAGAGCATCGCTCTCAGTCATCAGTTGAACTATATTGTGACACTATAGTTTCTAAACTCTGTCATATTTGCTAACTGTTTGATTGAGTGAGTAAAAAGTTCAAATTTGTGTTTTTTTTGAAATGTGCCTTTTTGTTTTCAGCTTTCGGAAATATTAACCTATTTTTTGTCTCTATATCTTCTAGTTTTCATCATTTTGTAGGTTAGGGCAAGGAGGAAAGAAAAATTGGAAGGCTACATTATGGCATCATTCTCATCTTATACCAAATGTTTTAAAACACTTTAATGTTGTTTAACACTCTTAGAGAGTTCTCAATCTCTATTAAGAAATTTTTCATCTTTTTATGCTCTAGGGAACACTAAATTTCTCTTTGGACTCTAAAAAGAACAATACAATTTTTTTTCAAATTTTTCAAACAAAGGGCTTAAAAAAAACATTAGAAACAATTTACTAGATTTGGTTTAAGGTTTAAGAATTGAACAAGGAAAATCCCACATTTGATTTAGTGATATAAAAAGAATTTTTTTTTCCTTTGTGGACTTAAAATGAACAAGTGTTGTTTTATTTGTGATTGTTTACTCAAAGTAATATCATCCCAAAGACGTATGCACTTCTATCATGCCTCATGGTGATCTTGAGAATCAAAAGCTCTTTTGGTGATCTTAAGTTGAGTAAAATAATTTCCTCCACATTTCATTTTGGGATTAAAATTGAACCAATCTTGTGAGTGTTTGCATGGTATATTGCGAGTGTTCTCCCTTTGTTTTTCAACAAAGGTTGATTAAACTATGGGATATACTTGCTTGATTTTGTTTATCTTAGTGGGCCTACCTTGTGGGAAAAAGTAATCACCCAAGGGAATGAACCAACTGGAAACACACTAATGCCAAGCGACTTCCACCTAGGATGTAAGTGTGGATATTGGAACAAAGGCCAATATCACAAGGATTATTCTGATGAAAAGGGAAGAAATGGTCTTTCACTGTACTAGATAGTCCCCCATGAATATAATGCCCACATTAAACCTCTTGTTTAGAAAACACAAAAATCCTATCTATTTGTTGGTGCAAAAGGTCATGTCCTTTGAAGTTGCCCCACATATACATGTCGTTTTGTTGTAGAGATGAAAAGTATGCCATGGGAGATTCATGGGTATTGATGCTCGATTGACCTAAGAAGTGAATGCACTATAAGGGGGAGCCAGTGTGGTCAAGCATCTAATCATCCACACTGAATATGCATAGCTGGATTTATCCAAGTGGGAACCCAATAAATATTGTCTTTTCAGCCTAGGATTGTACATGTTCTCAAAAAAAAAAACACTTTTCTTGGATCTAAAACATTAGAAAACAAACATTCACAAAAGCCTCAAGATTTTTAGACCCTTTGGAGGAAACAAATACCCTTGATGAATCCATGTTCTCTTTCTTATCCTAGGAATTCTATCCTTAAAGGTTTCTAAGCGCTTGGTTTTAATCATCATTTGTTTTCACTAAAGTCAACCTAGGAAACTGTGCTCTTAAAACCTTTATTTTCACATAATGGACCTTGTGGAATGAAAAGGAATTAAGGCATAGACATTTAGTTTGAAATCATAATCAAGAATTTTTTTTTTGGTAAAAGGAACTCATTAAGAAAAGATAAGGACAAATGGACCTCACATGTGTTCTCTCAAATGATTTCTCATAAAATCAAAATCCAAAAACCAAGGTTCAATAAGCTTAGTTCAAAGGCTCTTGAAGAGCGTCTTTCCATGATTTTTGAGGTTTGAGAAATATTGGTATATAATTTCTACAAGAAGGCTTCAAATAACAACCCAAGTTTGTATGAGTTCTATTATCAACAAAATCCAACTCTTTTTCAAAGATTTTTCTTTTCTCACTTAGAAGTATGGCATGCTCTTCAATACCAAGGTCTTGTAAGAAAGAGTCTTATCTAGGTTAAGTCTAGGATCAAAATAATCACTCTCATCCATTCCTCCATCATCCAAATCAAATCTCATATCACCTAGAAACTCTTGAGAAATTTAAAACATCATTCATGCTAAACTTAAAGGAAAAATCAACATCACCTTGTTTCACTTAATACACTTAGTCAAATTATCAATCCTCTTCAATGAATTTACCTGTAGTATAAAAAAACTTCCTAAGGTCTACAAGTTCATAATCACTTTGATTGGCTTAACACACTTAGTCAATTCATTCTCTTGAACGAGTTTACTCTAGGATAACACAACTTCCTAAGGTTTACAAGTTCATTATCATCTTATTTTGCTTAACACACCTAGTCAAACTATCTTTAATCAAAATAAAATAATCTCAAGCCCTAAAAAGTTTAGTATCCTGCCCACAAGGTTCTCCAAGACTTTCATTCATTGGCATCACCCATTTTCCATTGATCTCATCCCCATCATCACTTTTGATCCTTAGAATTTCTTGGTTCTTCTCCTTTTGTGCCTAAGATTAAGATCAAACGATCTCTATTTTATGGTTCAAACAAGATCACAACACAAGAGGAACATGGAAATAACTAAGTAAACATCAACCTCAAGTGACCTAAGTCAAATGACCTTTGAAGTAAACCTTACAAGATCAAGCAATCCTCTAAACAACTCCTCTTTGTCATCGCAAAACCCTAAAGAGAAAGGTCATGCAGAGGACATCACCGATGATGACTTGGGAATGACACAAGAGGAAATAACTGAAATGGTTTAGAATCCTAAGAATCATAGAATCATCAACACCATGGTAAAACTCAATCCTTAACTATTTATACGTGCTTTAACAAAAGAATGGGATAAACTCCCTTTTGAATTTGACGTGAGTACGAATATGGAAAGGCCTCTTGTGACCATACACCCAATATCACTTCCAAACATCACTTAGGTTATTCCTCAAATCATATCAATGATCGCTTCAACCCTACCAGTTGTTAACAAGGGAAGCACTATGTTTCACGAATTATAAAAGCATCACCTTGTAAACAACAGAGAAATAAATATAAACACCACACTGGATAACTCAATCCCATTAAATTAATTACACTCGTATGTTCCACTTACTTTCCATAATCATGCAGAATCATCCTAATTTCATGCAATGCCAATCTATCCACTGAATATACAAACTTCTCTCCCCATGATTTCACAAGGAGAGGGTGGGTTATTCGGGATAGGGGGAGTCATTGATCCTTCCTCGTCATCAATTTTTCAAGGGAACACACCACCATTTCTTCCATTACCTATGATATCCATATCATCTTTTGGGTTGGGCCTTTCCCCCCTACCCGCCACCAATCTACCAAACCAAAGAGATCTAAGAACTGCATCAAATGCCCCGCTCTTGCCATCAACATCACAAAAATAGATGGAAACCATTCAAGCCACCACAATGGTCAAGACATCCACTAGTCCCCAAATCTCTCAAAGCCTGGTTTCCCAAGGACCAAGCATCTCGATCACACCACCCACAACCCAAACCTTGATCACCAACATGACCCTTCTAATCACCACAACGGTCAACACCATTCCCAATCCATTTTTTATTCCACCAAAATATAACATGATGAATTCATTCATCAAAATTCTTGATCCACAAAATGATGTTGCAACACAAATCAAACTGCTCTTGCATTAAGTGTTGGACCTTTAGTCAAGAAAAATAACTAGAATGCTAGGAAATTTGTGCCCCTATCCTTTTGATTGAAGTCTTACAATGTTACAATTCACAAAGGGATTTGAAATCCCCAAATTCAATAAATATAATGGGATGAGAAACCCTAAAAATCACGTTAGGGAGTTTCAAGTGCATTGCATGGAAGTTGCATATGATGACACGTATCTAATGTGACTATTTCCTCAAAGTCTGATTTGTCCTACCATGTAATGGTTCTCTCACCTACCCACATGCATAAAAACATTCCAGGAAATGGTGGACACATTCCTCAAAATATATGCATTCAGCATGGGTACAAATGTTAGTCTAGAGCAACTATCAACACTGAAACAAAGAAAAGGAGAGCTATCCACCTCCTTCTTGCAAAGATGACAATCGAAAGTCAATCAGAGCAAGTGGACCATGCTAGAAGAACAACAAGTTTTCACAATCATAGCCAATCTAGATGAAAACTTGGCATTCTATCTAAAAATTCAATGCATTACAACATATGATCAATTGATCCCAAAGGTGCTCAATATCGAAAGATCCCTTACTATGCGAGGGGGTGCATCTACGTTTCCTGCACAACAGGATAACCACCCATCCACCATTTATAATGATAAACCTCATACATGGTCAAGGAACAAAAATGTCATAAATGACGGAGTGGTCAATGCTTAGGTTATCATCAGTGCTCCCAAGAAAAATATCCAAACCCATCATCAACCACAAAATAACAACCCCACCAATGTGCAAACCAATACGGTGGCACAAAAAAAATTGCCTCCAAATAATAAAATTAATAACCTAAACAATCAAGGAGGACCACCTCCCCAAAACAAGTATCCTCCCAAGCAGAAGTTCATGACCCTTGGGTAGTCAATCGAATGTATAATGAAGAAGCTGGTTAAAGAGAACCTTATCAAAATTTCCAATTTTGAGCAATATACGAAACCCATGACAAAATCACTAAGGTACAATGAAAATATCCTTTGCGATTTTCACAAAATCAAAGGGAACACAACCACAAATTTCATGAGATCGAAAAACATCATCCAATATTTTATTGAGTCAAAAATCATAAACGTCAAGCAACCTGCTAGAAATCAAGATCTCAAAATATACATGAATCTGATGCCTAATCATAGTCAAGGAAACAATCAAGTAAATAATCAAGGGAACAATAAAGGGAAACAAAAGTATGCCAATGCAAACCTTGTATACAAAGACATCATCTCATGTATAGATGAAATGGTCACTATCATTAGCATCAAAGGAGCCAATGCTGATTGTGGAGTCACCACACATGGCGACAAGGTTACTATTGTAGGGGCATCACAACCATCTAAGACCCCATCTCAAATCCAAAAGTCATTCCCTATGATTATAACAACATTGACTAGATAAAAAGAACCCTCATTTAGATCTCCATCATGTAGTTACTGAAAATTTCTGCCGTCCATAGAAAAATCCTTGATGAAGCATTAGTTGCATCCACTATCTCCGCTAGCCTTGATACAAAAAAATTCTAGCCTATGGTTGGTAACATTGTCACCCCAAATCTCTTGACCTTCTTTGATCAAGACTTTCCCACCCAACCATCTCACAATCGTGCATTTCACCTTCAAGTGATGGTTCACAAGAAAAAGGTCAAAAGGGTCTTGGTGGATGGAGGCACAGGCCTCAATATTTGTTTGCTTAAAATCATAAAGAACTTAGGAATCTCAGAAAAATCCATCAACAAAAACAAAGGAATTACCATCAGAGCATATGATGATCAGGAAAGAGTATCTCAAGGCACTATCAGGATCCCAATCCAAGTAGGCCCAACTACCATGGAAACCAGATGTTAGGTCCTCAACCTTGATTTACCCTACAATATCCTCTTGGGATTCCCATGGATCCATGGAATGAAGGAAGTCACCTCAACATTTCATCAATGTGTAAAATTTTCATATCATAATGAGGAGATCACAATCCATGGTGACTCTGAACCTTTCACCTATTGCAAAGACTTGGAAGCCAAGTTCTACAAAATTCCTCAAGTGCCAAAAAGCAATGAGGGACCATCCACTCCCTATATAGATCCATCTAACCTCGCTTCCACCTTTGCGATAGAGACACCCTCCATCCCTGATATATCTGACATTGAGCTCATGATCACAGACAATGGGTAAGGAGATTATAGAATGAAGAAAAATTATTTTGTTGTAGGAGAGTTACCACAATATTGTAGGTCACATGGGAAACCCCAACCAGTCGAAACACTTGTCCACACTTTCAAGGTAGACCCTTCTAGATTCCGTTGTTGGGGGGATCTAAGTCATGAAAATTTAGATGAAAGAGACATTTCAAGTTAAATTTACCAGGATGAAAGACCCACACCCACCCTACCCATGGATGAAGCTAGCAGAGGATTGCAAATGATGCTTTGTATGGGCTACAATAGAAATGAAAGCCTAGGAAAGAAGAATGATGGATGACTGGAACCCATCATTATATAAAGATGAATGAGAAATCATGACCTTGGATGTACCCCTCCAAGTATAACCATACGTGGCAAAGGTACCCCTAATAGAGCAATCAGGTCTCCTCCTCAGTTATCAATGACCACCCTTCAATTACCTGTATCAATAGGTCTACCTCTAGATAATTTCACCTTAAACATAACTGATGTCTATAGTAGTAGTGATGAGGAGGATACCATAACTGAACTACCCACACTTTTTGAAGACTCCTCCTTACTCATGATTAGTGCCTCACCCATTGAGTCAAATCACCAAAATCACAAAACAAACCTAGTTTACCCCCAACTCATCGACTACAACCAATGAGGACCATCAATTCTAGACACTTTCAAAAATGATGAGGCACTCTCAGAATTCCTAGGACTAAGGTATATAGTACCATGTGGAGATCATAAAGCTAGATTCAACATCACACTAGACACATAGGCCTATTACGGAGAGATGATTGAGTCCTTCAGTCGCAAAAGAAAAAGAATGAGAATAAGCTCAAGGTCATTGAGTGAAAAGTACACTATGGCACTCTCTAACCATAGAATAGTAAAAATAAAGGATGCATTCAAAAGTGAAAACCTCTATGAGGTGTTGGAGAATGAAGGATTCAATCTCCCCCCTACTGCACTTCATCAAGAGAAATCAACTGTCTTAGTAGAACAGTGCAATCTTGTCAATCTGGGAATAGAAGCAACACCACACATCACCTTCTATGTTGAGTCACTCCTCACAGAAGAACAAGAACTCTTAGCAGAATTTATAAGAGAAAGAAAGGTGGAATTTGTGTGAAATTATTCTGACATGACGGGTCTTGATCCAGAAGTCATGGTTCATCATTTAGTTGTCTACCTAGGGGCAAAGCTAGGGAGACAAAAATTGAGAAAGATGCACCCTCAGATAGCCTTGCTAGTCAAGGTGGAATTACAAAAACTCTTGGATGCCAGTTTTATATGCCCAATTGATTATCCAGGATGGGTGTCCAATCTTGTGCTAGTTTCAAAGCCAAATGGGGGCATCTGTATCTGCACTGATTTCAAGGCCCTAAAACAAAGTGTGTCCTAAGGATGACTTTCCACTACCCAACATTGACATGATAGTGGATATGATGATAGAACACGAGATGCTATCACTGATGGATGGCTTCTCAGGGTACAACCAAATTATGATAGCAAAGGAAGACGAACATAAAACAACATTTACATGTCCATGAGGCACCTATTGCTGGAACATGATGCCATTTGGGCTAAAGAATGTTCGAGAAACATATCAAAGGGCCATGACATTAATTTTTCATGACATGATTCATAGAACGATGGAAGATTATGTCAATGATAAGTTGGCCAAGTTGAGGAAAATAAAAGATCACATAACACCTCTAAGTGCCATCTTTGATAGATTAGAGAAATATAAGGTTAGAATCAACCCCAAGAAATGCGTCTTTGGGGTGCAATCAAGAAAAATCACGGGATATATAGTATCAATGAGAGGAATAGAAGTGGATCCCACCAAGGTCAAAGTGATCCTCAACATGGAAGCACCTAGGACACTAAAATAGCTTAGAGGCCTACAAGGCAAACTCCTATCCATCCGCAAATTCATAGCACAACTGGTGAATGAATAGATCCCATATTCACATCTACTCCACAAGGGGGTAAAATACAAATGAGATGATAAGTGTGAACATGTTTTTAGTAAAATCAAAGAATATCTACTTATGCCACCAGTGTTAATACCACCTACTCCAGGAAAGCCACTGATCTTGTACATTTTAGCAACCATAGCAGCTCTTCGTGCTCTATTAGCTCAACACGATGAAAATGGAAGAGAGAGAAATATACTATATCAGTAGAAAAATGGTAGGGAATGAGCTCAACTACACATCGATAGAAAAATCTTGCCTAGCAGTTGTGTTTATAGCCCAAAATTTTAGACACTACATGCTAGCTCATCAAATCAAGCTGATTAGAAAGATAGATCCACTAAAATACCTGCTCTCTAAGGTTGCTCTCATAGGACGAACAACTAAGTGGGTCATGATATTGATAGGACATGATATTGAATATATAGAGCACAAGGCAATCAAAGGACAAGCAATTACAGACCAACTAGCAGAGGCTCCAATTTATGTTGACAACCCACTTATCTCAGAATTTTTGGATGAGTCAATTTTCAACATAAGAATAGCCGATCACTAGAAACTCTACTTCGATGACTCATATGATGAGCCAAGTTTTTGGAAAATTTAGATCATACTTTTACAAACAATTTTCTGCTTTTCATTATCCTAAAACAAACATTTAGTACTGATTATGGGTTAAGACATGAACTTTTTATGCTTAATATGATAAGAATATTATGCTAAATCCTTCCATGATTATTACTTTGAAATTCTTTATTAGTTTGATGAATGCCTTATAACCTTGTGTGATGATAAACCCTTCCTGCAACCATGTTTGGAATAATGTTTTATTTTGATTAATGCTTAAATGTATGTATAAATAAAGTAATGAATCATATTGAAGGATGAAGATGTTGAGCTAATTTTCTGCCTCAGGGATAGCTGCCAAGATATTTTGCAGGCACCACATTGAAGAAGGAATTCAATTTCCACTTAAAGGCTAAAAAGACCAAATCAACGAAGACTGGTTCAAACAACAAAAGATAGGGAGACAGTTTCAAATCATCCACCATGCAAGAAGAGTGTTCCATAAATCTAGGCCAAGTGTCTTGGTGGCACATGAATCTAGGATGATGGTGCTTTAAGACTGATATAAGACTAATAAACTGATTTGACTTAGTTCTTGCATTTCCATCCACCTCTCTACTTAGTTAGTTAAATGTAATAAAGACTTTTCATCTTATAAGGGAAGAGTTGGTTAGTAGTTAGATTTAGTTTTCAATAAATATCCCATTCTCCTTTAGAGAAAGGGCTAGAAGATTGTTGTTGTAACACATTTTAAGTTTTCAAAAATGCAGTCAAGAGATTGAGTGCTATGTACTTGTCTATTTTGAATTAATAAAGTTTATCAAGTTTTTCACCTAATCTGTTGTTTATTTTTGGCATTACCTAAGGGGGCCCACTTAGGGAACTGCCCATTCTTCATTCTTTAAGTTAGAATATCCGCACTTCCTTTCATAGAGGTTAATGTGTCTATTCCTGTAGCTGACAGAAACACAGAGTTGTCAACTGTTCTTGCAGCCACTAGATGTAGAATAGTTTGTCTTTCAGTTTTTATTTCTAAGCAAGTTTATCCAAGTAGATTTGATTGTAGTAATTAAAATTCTAGTATAAGAATATTTAGGAAGGTATGCAAGTCTGAGAAAGCTGATTAGTACATATATTGTGCTGACCCATTTCAAGTTTACATCCCTGGGTTGATAATTAAATGAGGTTCTTTAGCAGGTTATGACTACCAGTTGTGATGTCCAATCCCTGAGTTCTGGAATTCATGTTCCTAGTTAATAAGCTAATTAAAGGACACTACATCATACACACAAAATGGATCAGGAGCCAGTGTCTTCTTCATCACCCCACAGGGGGATTGTATACCTAGATCCTACAAATTGGCATTCCCCTGCACTAACAACATTGCAAAGTACAAGGCTTTAACCAGAGGACTCAAGATTGCAGCATAGTGGTGGGTCATGGTACTAAAGGTTTATGGGGATTCATAGCTTATTATCAACCAAGTCAATGGTGAGTACCAGACTAAGGATGATAAGTTGACACCATACAAGAAGTTAGTAGAGATCCTTAAAGAATCATTCATTGATATCACCTTTGAGCAGATAGCAAGGGCTAACAACAAAGCAACCAACGCCATGACAACAATTGGATCCTTACTGGATATCCCTTGCAATGTCCCAAAACATGAATTCTTGGTAGATAATATTATCGTACCCATATTTGAGGTACTAGAGTCAGAATATGTGTGCAAACACGTTGGTCCCAATGATCCCTGGTATCATGATGTCTACACCTACTTAAGAATAGGGTTTAACCCCAAACCTCAAATGAGCCTTTATCAAAAGGTCCTTATGTTTTTTCATCCTAGGAGAAACCCTTTATCATAGGAGCATTGAAGGAACCCTATTACATTTCTTAAATCATGAGGAAGCCCTGACTGCTCTAACTGAGGTACATAATGGCACGTGTGGTTCACACTCGACTGGTATGACCTTGGCTAAGAAGTTGCTAAGAATCGGATACTACTGGCCAACAATGGAAAGAGAGGCACATGACTTTGTGAGAAGGTGTTTACAATGCTAGCAACATGGAGACCTTATTGAACCACCAGCTCAAGATCTTCACCCTATTGTTACACCTTGGCCCTTCTCGCAGTGGGGGCTCAATCTCATCAGAAAAATCACACCTAGCTCATCCAATGACTAGAAATTCATCATCACCACCACAAATTACTTTACAAAGTGGATCAAAGCCATAACAATGACCTACATAACTGGAAAGCAGATATCTAAATTCATCCTAAACTATCTCATTTTCCAATATGGTGTTCCTCAATCCATTATCTTTGATAATGGGACACCTTTCAATAATTAGGATGTGCATGACCTTTTCCACAAATTCAAGATCCAACATTGCTTTTCCACTTCATACTACTCACAAGGCAATGGCCAAGAAGAAAGCACTAATAAAACTATCTTGAAAATCCTGAAGAAAATAGTCAATGAATTTGGTCATGACTAGTATCTGCAGCTAAATCCAACCTTATGGGATTACTACACTAGTATCCACATGCCAATAGGTGCCACCCCATTCTTCCTAATCTATGGATCAAAAGTCATCCTCCCAATCAAGATCGAGCTCCCATCATTAAGAATATCACTGCAAAACCTCATTATAAATGAGGAATATCGGGTTTGAAGGTTAAATGAGTTGGAGTTAATAGATAAGTAGTTCATGGATTCCCTCAACCATCTACAAGTTTATTAGAACCACCTAAAGAACAACTACAACAAGAAGATCAGGAGATGCACCTTCCAAGTTGGTGAACTTGTGCCAAAATAAAATCAGAAGAACGTGCGAAATCTAGAAAGTAGAGGAAAATTTGAGCCAAACTAGTTGGGACCTCTTGTGATCACAACAAGCTATAAATCAGGAGCCTACCATTTTTCAACACTAGAAGGCAAACCTCTACAGGAGCCCTTGAACAACTCCCATCTCAAAAAAATTTATGCCTAAAATCTTGCAAGGTATAAAACCAAAAATACAAAAAAAAAAATCAATCAAAAAATGTCCTAAAAAAATGGTGACCCTAATGAAAACCTGACAAATAGGTGTCTTGGTGATAACAAAACAATCAAAAAAATCAAAAAAAGCATTGAAAACAGTAAAGAAAAAATTGTCCTCTAGTGAAAACCATTTAGTTGGCACTTTGGACAAGTACATTGGTGAAAACTTGGAAAACTGGCACCAAGCATAAATAAAGCACTCTCCATCCACCAAGATCTTCATGGCCTATTCCACGCAATCACTTATCCATTACATTCCATAACATTCTTCCATCATCCATTCAGAACCATACCATAGCTTGATCTTGTGCTCGTATCATGTTGCACCATAGTACTACTTGGCATATTCCCAAGGTCAATTTGTCCTGCCTATATCAGAGTAGTCTATCACATCATGCTGGGGGAATGTTCTTATACCTGCATTAGATCAGATTCATGTATATTCTTGTGATCTTCCTAAAAATCAAAAAATCCAAAAATTCAAAAAATCAGTCAAAAATCCAAAACATGTCGAAAATATGACAAAATAAAAAATAGAGTCACCACCAAACTACGTCGTCTCTGAGCTTGAATGTAGGAAAGGTTGATATTTGATCATCCCCTAAGACACCCTAGGCCAATCCTTAGGCATTCGTCACAATCTGGTAATATGTTTTCCCATCTTTCTCATCATCGAATTGAGTTTGTCATCAATCCAACTAAGTGATCGTTGTGTGTATAACGTAGGGAAGGCTAATCCATGGATCAGCTCCCGAGACCCCTAGGATAGGTCTTTAAGTTAGTCTCTTGGTTAAATATCGAAAATACAAAAAACAACTTCAAAATTTTTTCAAAATCATCAAAAACATCCAAATATCTTAAAAAAACCCAAAATGGTGCACTCGTCCCATATCGCTTTCACTTGCAATAATCACCATTCGTAATAAATCAATCACCATCTTCAGCCTTTGGTAAATTAGTCAGAAGCAAGTCTATTAGGTTCAAAAGTGAACACCTAATTGTCAAAGTCTCAAGTCTAGGTTAGTAAGCAAGCAAGTTGATCAACTCAGAGTATCAATAGCTTATCATCCAATTAATCTCATCAAAACCCTGATCATGACATTTCCTAGGATGCATCCTTCCCATGATGGACATCAACATCAGGTATCACACTATAGTTTAGTCTTGGCTAGTGGTATGAAGAACATTAGCTTGTTTGTTTACTTTATCTTTTCTTTGGATTTATCTTATTATTCTCATTCTAAGGACCTCTCGATGATGCCTACTCAAAACAGGTTTAGAGAGAAAGGAATGGGAAAACGATCATTACCTTTTTTATCTATTGTTCTTGTTGGATGTTCTTGTAAAATAACTTGGTGAATACTTGCTTTGTTAGGTTTATGTATGTAAAGTATGAACAAGAATACTCCTATCTGATTGTTGAGTCAAAGTCCATCATGCTAGGTACAATGCCATCTCATTCCTTTATACCTTGATGCATCGTACCTATGTGTGTTATCAAATATAAAGTAATTGGTCCTTTTAAAATCCCAACTCCTGGTAAGCAAATCATCATCATCATCATCATAGTGTAGGCTTGTGGATCCTCCTTTCATCATCTTATTCTTCTTATTCTTCTATATTTACTAACATTTCTATCTAAAATTGGTCTGTTGTATCAAAATATACATGAGGCTACCCATGGCTAATGACTATCTATACATCATCAAAATTGTCTACATCAAATATCTAATCTTTCTAAAATAATTATCTTTTGTCCTTTGATCAATAGAACCACTCCTCTCGCATTTTATCGCGATCTCAATCGGAAAATCAAACGTTTCCCCTCGATCTCTTGAGGGGGAAATATACCAACATAATCCTTCTTGCTAGGGCATCAGTGGGGCATCTAAAACATTGATATTTTTTTAAATTTTGATCACAACAATTTATTCTTTGAACCAATACAACAAGTGCATTGCTTCAAAGAGGGGCAAAATGTAGACATGGAAAATATACAATTCAATCCTACACACCTGATCCTGATCTTACTAACATCGTTTCTTCCTAAATCATCCATTTTTCTAATTAATTTAATTAAATAATCCTTATTTGATTAAATTCATCACAATTCCTCTCTTATCTGATTAAGTCATTTTCTTCCATTAATTAAATAAATCAGTTTGTTTAATTAATCCTAGTCCTCCTTTTAATTGAATAATCCCTTTTATTGAATTAATCTCTAAAGTTACATCATTTAAATTAAATAAATTAATCTTTATTTTAATTAATCTAACACAACATCCTTTAATTAAATAAATCAATCTTTATTTAATTAAATCTAAAATCATTATTCCTCTCAACTTTAATTTATTTAAATCCTAAAATCTAAGTCAAAATTGTCAAATCACCTAATCTCTCATTAAATTGATCAAATCATGATTAAATCTAATCCTAATCACTTCACTCCTCTAGATTTTGCAACTTGCACAATAAATCAATTTATTTTATTTATTAAATCATCAATTTCCATTCAAAAGGGCATCTTTTGTGGAATATTCTTCCAATTCAAAAATCCCTCCAAAAGGGGATGGGTACTTCCAACAAGGCATTTAATGCCTCTTACATGTCCTTAGCCTTGAGCCAAGTGACATTAATTCCATTCCTCTCTCCCTCCAACTTGCCAAATTTTAAATTCAAAATTTGAATCTAATATCATTTATTGGCTCATTAATCAAAATGTGCACAACCTTCACCCATTCACATCTTTACAAGTGGAACTTGGCCATTAGATGTTGGATGATCCTACATTGCTCAAATATTTCTCATTCTTCCAATTTGTAAATCTATAAATGAGAGAATCTTCCTCTCATTCTTCATCCACAATTTTAATGCAAAGTTATTATCTTCACATTAGACCAATTTCATATAATTTCTTGATCGTTTTTCATCACCATAGCAAGGTTATTGCATCTTTTCTAAAGGAGTTCATCATTGTTATTCACCATCAAGTGGATAAAATCATCAAAGATTACAAAGGAGTTGGGAAAGGGCCAATTTCTACACATAATTGACACCAATTCCCCCATGGGATAAAGAGTTTGCATTGCTTAATTAGGATTTCACTTATCTTTTATGTTTGTTCTTCATCTTTCTTATTATTGAGCATAGAAAATGGATTTCATGGGGAATACTTGTTTTATCTTTCATATGAACTTACTAATGTGTTTGTTTCTTGTATTTGTGTATGTATAGGATTGGGGTTCAAATTTTGGTGCAAAAGAAAAAGAATGAGAATAAGCTCAGGTTCATTGAGTGAAAATGACACTATGACACTCTAACCATAGAATAGTAAAAATAAAGAATGCATCCAATGGTGAAAATATCTCAGAGGTGCTAGAGAATGAAGGATTCAATCTCCCCCCTACTACACTTCATTAAGAGAAATCAATTATCCTAGTAGAACAATGCAATCTTGTCAAACTGGGAACAAAAGCAACACCACACGTCACCTTCTATGTTGAATCACTCCTCACAGAAGAACAAGAAATCTTAGCATAATTTCTAAGAGAAAGAAAGCTGGACTTCATGTGGACTTATGCTGACATGTCAGGTCTTGATCCAAAAGTCATGGTTCATCATTTAGTTGTCTACCTAGGGGCAAAGGCAGTGAGAAAAAAATGAGAAAGATGCACCCTCAGATAGCCTTTCTAGTCAAGGTGGAATTAAAAAAACTCCTGGATGCTAGTTTTATATGCCCAATTGATTATCTAGAATGGGTGTCCAATCTGTTGCCAGTTTCAAAGCCAAATGGGGGCATATGTATCTAGACTAATTTCAGAGACCTAAACAAAGTGTTTCCTAAGGATGAATTTCCACTACCCAACATCGACATGATAGTGGACATGACGAACATACACAAGATGCTATCACTGATGGATGGATTCTCAGGGTACAACCATATTATGATAGCAAAGGAAGACCAGCATAAAATAATATTTACATGTCCATGGGGCACCTACTGCTGGAACATGATACCATTTGGGCTAAAGAATGTAGGAGAGACATATCAAAGGGCCATGACACTAATTTTTCATGAAATGATTCATAAAAATATGGAATATTATGTGGATGATATATTGGCCAAGTCAAGGAAAAGACAGGATCACATAGAAGCTCTAAGTGCCATATTTGACATATTGGAGAAATACAAGGTTAGACTCAACTCCAAGAAATACATCAGTGGGTTGCAATCAAGAAAAATCTTGGGATATATATTATCAATGAGAGGAATAGAAGTGGATCTCGCCAAGGTCAAAGCGATCCTCAATATGGAAGCACCCAAGAAACTAAAACAACTCAGAGGCCTACAAGGCAGACTTCAATCCATCTGCAGATTCATAACATAGCTGGTGGATAAACAGATCCCATATTCACATCTACTCCACAAGGGAGTAACATTCAAATGGTGTGATAAGTGTGATAAGGTGTTTAGTAAAATCAAAGAATATCTACTTACACCACTAGTGTTAGTGCCACCTACTCTAGGAAAGCCACTGATCCTGTATATTTCAGTAACCATGGAAGCTTTTGGTGCTCTATTAGCTCAACACGATGAAAATGGAAGAGAGAGAGAAATATACTATATCAATAGAACAATGGTAGGGCATGAGCTCAACTACACAGCGATAGAAAATCTTGCCTAGCAGTTGTGTTTGTATCCCAAAAGTTGAGACACTACATGCTAGCTCATCAGATCAAGTTGATTGCAAAGATAGATCCACTAAAATACCTACTCTTTAAGGACACTCTCATAGGATGAAAAACTAAGTGGGTCATGATATTGACACGACATGATATTGAATATATAGAGCACAAGGCCATCAAAGGAAAGCAATTGCAGACCAACTTGTAGAGGCTCCAATTTATGTCGATAACCCACTTATCTCAAATTTTTTGGATGAGTCAATTTTCAACATAAGCATAGTCAATCACTGGAAACTCTACTTCGACGGCTCATACACACAACATGGATCAAGAGCCGGTGTTTTCTTCATCACCCCATAGGGGGATTGTATACCTAGATCCTACAAATTGACATTCCCATACACTAACAACATTGTAGAGTATGAGGCTTTAACCATAGGACTCAAGATTGTAGTATAGTGGCAGGTCATGGTAGTAAAGGTTTATGGGGATTCACAACTTATTATCAACCAAGTCAATGCCAAGTACCAAACTAAGGATGATAAGTCGATCCCATACAAGAAGTTAGTAGAGAGCCTCAAAGAATCATTCATTGATATCACCTTTGAGAAGATACCAAGGGCTAACAATAGATCAGCTGACACCATGACAAAAATTAGATCCTTATTGGATATCCCTCACAATGTCCCAAAACATGAATTCTTGGTAGAGCAGCTTCTCTTACCCACATTCAAAGTACTAGAGTCAGAATATGTGTGCAAACTCATTGGTCCCAGTGATCCCTGGTATCATAAAGTCCACAGCTACTTAAGAATAGGAGTCCTCCCAAAAGACATAACCCCAAACCTCAAACGAGCCTTTATCAAAAGGTCCTTATGTTTTGTCATCCTAGGAGAAACCCTCTATTGTAGGAGAATTGAAGGAACCCTATTCCGTTGCTTAAATCCTTAGGAATCTCTAACTACTCTAACTAAGGTACACAGTGGAACTTGTTGTTCACACTCAAGTGGTATGACCTTGACTAAGAAGTTACTGAGAACCGGATATTACTAGAGAACAATGGAAAGAGAGGCACATGAATTTGTCAGAAGGTGTTAATAGTGTTAGTAGCATGGAGACCTTATTCATGCACCAACTCAAGATCTTCACCCTATTGTTACACCTTGGCCCTTCTCACAATGGGGGCTCAATCTCATTAGAAAAATAACACCCACCTCATCCAATGGCCATAAATTTATCAACACCTCCAAATATTACTTTACAAATTGGGTTGAAGCCATCCCAATGACCTACATAACTGGAAAACAGATATCCAAGTTCATCTTGAACTATCTCATTTTCTGATATGGTGTTCCTTAATCCATTATCTCTGATAATGGGACAACTTTCAAGAATGAGGATGTTAGTGACCTTTGCCAAAAATTCAAGATCTAACATTTCTTTTCCACTCCATACTACCCACAAGGCAATGGAAAAGCATAAGGCACTAATAAAACTATCTTGAAAATCATGAAGAAAAAATTCAATGAATTTGGTCATGACTGGCATCTATAGCTAAATCCCACCTTATCTGCTTGCCGTACTAGTATTCACATGCCAACAGGTGCCACCCCATTCTCCCTAGTCTATGGATTAGAAGCCATCCTCCCAATTGAGATCGAGCTCCCATCATTAAGAATATCACTATAAAACCTCATTACAAATGAGGAATATCGGGTTTCAAGGTTAAATTAGCTACAGTTACTAGATGAGTGGCACATGGATGTCCTCAACCATCTACAGGTTTATCAGAATTGCCTAAAGTGCAGCTATAATAAGAAGATCAGGAGATGCACCTTCCAAGTCAATGAACTTGTGCTAAAATAAAATCAGAAGACTGTGCCAAATCCAGAAAGTAGAGGCAAATTTGAGCTCAATTGTTAGGACCTTTTCTCATTACAGAAAGCTATAAATCAAAAGCCTACCAGTTGTCAATGCCAAAAGGAGAACCTTTACAGGAGCCCTTGAACAACTCCCATCTCAAAAAAATTTATGCCTAGAATCTTGCAAGGTATAAAACCAAAAATACAAAAAAAAAATCAATCATAAAATATCCTGAAAAAATGGTCACCCTGATGAAAACCTAGTGTGTATGTTAGAAAAGTGTAAATCAAATTAAATCTACTCTAATACACCAATGAAACATTAGATTGAAGAAATCAAATTAAATAAAGTAAATGCAAACTCTAAACCATAGCTTCTTCAAATTTGTCCCATTGTCCTCTATCTCCAAGGATTCGTTTCAAGATGCTTGCTCTCAGTTGTTTAAAACAATAGCTTGTAGAATGGTAGCTTGAGAGAATGAGATTAAAAATGCATATGCTATGAATGCTAAGATGTGACTATAGTAACTACGATGAAAATTAGAGATTCGAGGTCCTTTTCCACTCATAAGAGGGCTGTATTTATAGATTTTTGAAGGTAGGAATTCAATTGGCCAAGATTGATGGTCGAGTTCAAACCTGTTAAAATGAATGGTGAGAGATAGAGAATTCGAAAAGAAGATGGAATTTTAATAGACGGATGGAGAATGAAGAGACAAATTGAAAGGTGCCTCTCATAATTAAATAAATAAATATTCAATTATGTGTGAAAGAAATATGAAAAGGTT
This sequence comes from Sequoiadendron giganteum, assembly GCA_007115665.2. Classification (NCBI taxonomy): domain Eukaryota; kingdom Viridiplantae; phylum Streptophyta; class Pinopsida; order Cupressales; family Cupressaceae; genus Sequoiadendron; species Sequoiadendron giganteum. The sequence goes on from CM021104.1 coordinate 284,116,730, forward strand.
TTAATTAAATATTGAAAATATTTAATTATGTGAGAATAAAAAAAGCCTTTTTAATTAAATATTTAAAATATTTAATTATGTGAGAAGAGTGGGAAATTTAGAAAATGCTTTAATTAATTATTGAAAATATTTAATTAAATGTGGAATGAAGAATATCATTTAAATTTAGAATTTAAACTTGTGATAATTAATGCAAATAAATTATGAAATCTATTTAATTAATTAAGAGAAATGTAACATTAATCAAATAAACTTATTTATTTAATTAAATCAGAAGAATTAGAAAATGAACAATATAAATAAATAATTAAATTTATTTATATGTAGATGACTTAAGAATATTAATTAAATAATTCATATTTAATTAATTAACAGGTTTGATTAACTGTGACCAATTTTAGATGTGTACATTTTTCCCCTCTTTGAAGTGATGTGTTTTATGCATTGCTTCAAAAAATTTTGCCCCAAATTTTTTAAAGTAACGACGCTATATGCCCCCTCGGGTGATGAATCAAATAAAGATGATTTTTGGTAATTTTTACTGATTTGTTATTTGATTCATCTACCGATAAAGATGATTTGATGAAAACCCCTATTGAAAGATTGATATGAAGATGAAGAACTTTGATTTTGCCCCAATTGATGATGCTTTTTGATTGATAAATTTGCTTCCATGCGATATGAAAAACAAATAGTAGATGAAATTCATTGATAAATTTGCTTCCATGCGATATGAAAACAAATAGAAATGATAGATTTGCTTTCCTAATTGAAAGTCAAATAGATTGAGTCACGATGACTGTTAAATTTGTTTCTATGCGATATGAAAAACAAATAGTATTGATAGATTTGCTTTCCTGATTGAAAGTCAAATAGATTGAGTCGTGATGACTGTTAAATTTGTTTCCATGCGATATGAAAAATAAATAGTATTGATAGATTTGCTTTCCTGATTGAAAGTCAAATAGATTGAGTTGCGATGACTGTTAAATTTGTTTCCATGTGATATGAAAAACAAATAGAAATTGATTTGAACTTGCTTGATGTACTGATTGATTGATGATATTCATTGCTGATTGATTTGCATGATTGCTTGATGATATTGATAGTGTTGTTGATTAGGGAAGGATACATCCCAGAACAACACAAGGATAGGGAAGGATACATCCCGATGATTATGATGATGATTGAAGCTTGCAGTAAGGGTAGGAACAAGACCAAAGGTATGATTAAATGATTTGTGCTAGATTGAATTGATTGATGAGATGAGATTGGAAGAAATGATTGGATGATTTGATTGAGATGATGCAGATGAGATGTGATGGATATGATAATGATCATGATGAATAAAATGAGATCATAATGAAATGAAATGATGATGTAAATATGCAAGTGTAATGATAATGATAATGAGATGTACCAAATGTCCAGTCATACTCAACCATCATCTGAAAAAGATATTTAAGAATGTGATCCACCCTCAAAAATCTATTTAAAAAGAACCTCAAAATACAAATGAATTATGCAGTCCTAAATGAATTATGCAATCTTGAATGAAATAATGATCCATTCTCCTTGTTGCCATTTCCTACTATGTTTAGTTGTCATCATTGAGCCTTTTGATATGTTGAAAGCTAGTATAAACATCAAAGGGTATGTTAGCACCAATGATGACTTGAGTACTGCTTTCATAATGTTTGATATAGCAAGTTAATACAAGCATTGAAGTATAATTGAACCAAGATGACCTGAGTATTGCTTGCATAAACAAACAAAATTTAACCATTTTCCTATGCAAATTTTGAAATGTCATCAATGATACATTGTAGAGCATGTCCCATGAAAAATTTGCACCATACTAATGATTAGCTTATAGACAACAAGAAAAGAAAAATCATACTTCTTCCTTGTGAGTCTAGTTCAATACATCATTGAACCACTCCAAAGATATGATGTCATCAATATCAAAACAAAAATTGCAACTGATTGCTTTAAGTTATTCATTGAATTCAGATTAAGATCATCCAGTTTGTTTAGGTTTCAAAGTATGACATGTCTCAAAGTTGTTTTGACCAGGCTTGATTGGATATTTGATTGTTGATCTGATACTTGATAATTGACACATGTTGCTTGTTTTCTCAAACAAAGTTGATTTCCCCCAATGAGTTCAGGATTTTGCCCCTAATCTAGGGTGAGACGCGACCATTTTATTGATGAAATCATATGATTTATTAATTTTTCTTTGGATTTCAGGAATATTTTGATTTTTGTTTGAATTTTGATGTTTTTTGATTTTTTTGGATTTTGATGATTTGGATATGGACATGCATGACGATATCAGTGCTTTGTTTTGAGATTTTATTGAAAACCAAGCTAAGGTTGATTGATCAGATTGATGGATTGATAGTTTGACTAAGTGTGTTAAGTCAAATGGGGTGATAATAGATTTGTTAATTTGGATAAGTGTGTTAAGCCAAACAAAGATGATAATGAATTTGTAAACCCAAGGAAGTTGTGTTATCCTAGAGTAAACTCGTTCACAAGATGGTAGTTTGACTAAGTGTGTTGAGTCAAACAAGGTGATAATTGATTGGATTCGATTGATCAAGATTGATGAAGCTTGATTTTGGAGCAAAATTATTTTGATGATTTGATATGAAACTAACACGCAAGTTAGATTTGACTGATATGAATTTTTCAGATTGATGTTCGACAAAAGATAAAGCTTGATAAGGAGCGTCTTCCTGTCAAAATATGCCATGGGCTAGTGATTTGGATCTTTTGGCTCACAAATGCTTGACCAATTTGATTTTACGTCTTCCAATGTTCAGATCACCACATAAGTTGGAGGATATATATCAAGATTCACTCTTGAAGGAAGATGTAAATGTCTGCCCCCAATGTCTAGCAATGTATGGAATGGCTATGGGTGGATTCTTGAATACGTGTATGGATAGATACTGTAAGCATGCAAAGGATGCCAAGGATTATCTTGTGACAAGATAAGGTGTTCAAATAGAGGAATACTCATTCGGATAATGTTTGGATTGGATAGGATCAATGAAAATGACCCATGTCAAGATGTTTACCATAAACAAGTGTAAAGTGTTTACCAAACTTTGTCATGATCAAGATAATGTAAATAGATGGTAATGGGCTAGATAAATGGTTCATGGATGAATGGATGATATGGCTGGAATGTTGGCTTTATTATAAGATGTTTTCTCTTGAATTGGTGCACGTAGATGCTCGATTCTACACATGATGCTTGTTTGCCAAGTTTTCATCATGGTACCTGTCCAAAGCGCCATTGAAATGGTTTTTGCTAGAGGACAATTTTTCTCTTTACTGTTTCCAATCATTTTTTCTGATTTTTTTGGATTTTTTATATTTTTGATTTTTTTGTTGTCACCAAGACATCTATTTGCCAGGTTTTCATCAAGGTAACCATTTCTTCAGGACATTTTTCTGATTTTTTTGTATTTTCTAAGAGATTTTAAGTTGATGCTGAACCACCTGGTGGTGCTAATGTTGATGCTTCTATCTTAATGTACCATCGATATCCTACTTGGAAAAGTTGTTTTTCCAAGATACGTGCACTTGAATGGAACTTTTGAGATCTATGATCTGCTTTGCTAATACCGGAGTTAACCTCATCTTTGTGTGCACATCACGATAGAGTGCCTTATGAATCCTTATGATGAAGGGTCGCTGCCAATACATGGTCAATGTGAGAATTGGATATCATGCGTGGAGGTGTGGATGGAGTGTGTTTAAGAGTAAAAGATGGATTGGTCGATAGTTTGGAACCTTTGACTCTCCAAACTTGGGAAGATGAGAAATAATGGGTGGATATGGAAGTGTGCATGGAATTTGGACCAACTTCTTGATACACTTTGTACGTTGCTTGAGAAGCCTACTTTTTCCTTTGTGGACATCTTTGATGGATACTTTTCCCTTTTTGATTTTGCCCCATAGTTTCTTTGACTAATGGAGTTTGATAGGGATAATTTTTCTTTGTATTCTTTGGTATCCATAGTATTTGATTTGTCCTATATGCTCTTTAGCTTCTTTTTCCTTAATAACATTCTTCATGCTTTGATTCAAGTCTTTCTTTTGATGTTGGTCCCTATTCATGGATGGGGTGATGGGTGGATGAAGATTCATGGCGTGGCTAGTTATAGTATTGACATCGGTTTCATCATAAGGATTCTTTGTGCTCCCTATGTTGACATTTGCTTGAGACGAAGTTGCCCCTAGTTTTGTGGAAGTATCAATGATATGTTCATATCCCTTGATTGTCAAGTAACCAAGGCCTTGATTCTTAGGATTTTCAATAATCTGTACTGGTTCCAACATACCCTGTTCATTTAGGCCTAATCCTTTGCCTTGATAATTCATCTGTTGAAACATTTTATTTGCAAAAGGATATGATTTCCCTTGGAAACAAGGTGTTGCTCCTTCTCTGCTCTGTGGTGGATCTTCAAAGGTGATAGCTCCTTTATTGATAAGATGATTTTCCCTTACAAAGGTGAGTGATCCAACTTTATAAGTGATAGGATCTTTTATCTATGGGATAAATGCCTGATTGATATCCTTAGCTTGATCTTGTGAAATATCAGATTGTACTATTTCTTCAAGAAGTGTTGATGATTCATTGTCCACATAAATGTTTTCCTCATGATTGATTCTTGATATACTTTCACATGATGTTTCTGATTCACCACTTTTGTAGAATTCCTCATGACCCATTTCTAACATGTCTCTGGATTTCTCTATTTCTTGATCATGTGTACAAATGTTAAGAGTAGTGGACTCTTGTTCCTTAGTAAGAGTATGAGACTCTCATTTTGAATGAAGATCATCTACATGTCCATCCAAAGAAAGCATCTCATGGGTAGATGGATGAGTATGTGCTATACGGACATGATCACCTTGTATGGATAAGAGAGTGTCCATTATATCATTATAGTAGATTGGAGATACAAATTCTTGATCTCGAATGATTTCAGAATTGATTTCGACATGCTCTAGATCAAGTTCTTGGCATGGGTCAATTTCAAAGAATGGATTTCTTTCTTCGATATCTTCATTAGGCATAGGAAGTTTCTCAAATTTCATGAGGTCAAAGGATGTCCATATATTTTTGAAAGGATCATTGCTAGACATTGGTGAAAGATATTGATCATGCTTTAGAATAAATTCTTGAGATATGTCCTCTAACTCATTAGCTGATGTAGAGACATTGTCAACATGATCATTGGTGGAAGGATTTTGGATTATGTCAATAGGATCAAATATCGTCAACACTCCTTGAAATAGATCTTTGTAGGAGGGGTCTTGATCAAAACTAAAAAATGGCTCTTGATGAATGTTTATTTGATCACTAGATGGGGTAGACATATCTTCACAGTGCTCATTGATGGATTGATTTTGATCATTGTCTTCAACTGTTATGGTGGAGAAATTGTCCATTTTTTCAACCATATGATCAAATGATGTTGGCATTTCTTGAAGAGGTGTGATGAGCCCTTGACAAGAGGATGATGGGATACTTTGATCTTGACTTGGAAAAGAATCATTAGATGAAGGAGATGGAGTAGCTTGATCATTAGATAGAAGGGAAGCTTTGGATAGGATGGAAGAATTGTCATGCTCTTGGGATGTGATTGATTCATGAGAGGGTATGGATTCATAAGATGGGGTGAAGGGAGGACTTGGAAGAATATTTTATTCTTGAGATAGAAGAGGATTATCATGGGCGAATAATGAAAGGAGGGGATCATCATATGATTCTTGAGATATGGGATCTTGATCAAAGATTGGAAGGGTTTGTATAATTTTGGTATCATGGGATGGAGTGGAGAGAATTTTTTGATCGAGATGTGTAGATTGAAATGAATCATTGGATGTAGAGAATATGATAGAAGAAGGAAATTGAATGGGATCATTCAATTGGGTGGAAGAACCATGAGGTTCATTTTGAATTATGGGGGATGAAGATAAATGCATGGCATGATAGGATTGGTCAATGTTATTTGATGGCTTAGATTTGGGCTTCCCCTTTAACCTTTGCAAAAATTCAGAAACATTGAATTTGGTTGATGTTGTTTTTGGAGGAGAAAAGGTCACATTCATATTTTTGTCCAAGGAATTTTTAGTTGTGCCCCCTTTTATTTCCTTGATTTTCCTTTGGAGTGCTCTTACTTGTTGGGTAAGAGTACTAAAATCATTTAAGGGGGTTTCCTTCTTTTAAGGATTCTTTTTAATTTTCTCCATATTGTAGTCAAAGGGAAATTTGGCACCTTGCTTTGCCAATAAAAGAAAATATCCTTCTTTATTTTGCTATAAGATCTTTTCCATAGCTAAGAGAAACTATGGATCTTGTTCAGCTTCTAGAAGCATTTCTTCTGTTATCTCTTGATTTGAGCTATGAACAATAATTTCTTCCCTATCACCCATGTTTTAAAGTTTGTGGATGATCTTAATCTGATTTAAATGTGAAAAACACAACATAGAGAAGCAAATAGTTGTTTGTTACTCCTAGAATCTAAACAAAGAGTGTATGTTTTTGAGATTTCCATAGGTTTGGAACAAGATAAGCATATCAGTCAGACTCACTCTTAGTTGTCAAATAGGTCATCATAGAAATCACAGCCCACAGCTTAAAATCGCGTCGACTCGCACAACCATGTCACCCCCTAGAGGGCACCCGTGTTTTTGTCTTTTCCAGGTGCATACTCAAGGTGACGAAAGTGGATACCGAATCCCTTTAGAAAACAATCCATGGCAACTATATGGTGAGTGTCTTGGGGGCAGATTCTTCCCTCCCCTTGCACCTTGATTAAGATGATGTTTGGATACTAACACGGTTGGCTTTCTACACTATGGTTCATAGTAAGGGTATCCGTTTAGTGTGGCAAATAGATATACTCCCTCGAGAGACCTCCCAACCTTTAGAACAAAGGTTTTGGGGATGGTTATCTTGCGCACTACTGTCAAGTTGGATTTTCATCAACAACTTGCTTTTGATTAAAGTGGGTTGGAAACCTTGGCTTTAGGTGTTCCCACTTAGGTCGTTCCTCTTGGGTGAGTACTTTTTCCCACAAGAGCAGGCCTTCTAAAGGATGTAATAAAGCATTAAATTGCAAAAAAAATAAAAGGTAAGTCTGGTGTTCTGATCACCCAGTTAAGGGGAGAACATAAACCTATTACCCACAATCACAACAAACAATAAAGGTTCAATTTTAAATCCCAAATTGACAAATTTTCTATTCTAAGTGAAGATGTTGCTTCACTAAAAACATGGAGTTCATTTTAACCAAAAGAAAATTAGGTTTGGCGACTATCCTAGGATTGGTTAATTCTGATATAAATGTCTACCCTAGGATTGGTTCATTCTGTTAAAAATAGCATTAAGAAAATTATGCCCGCGAATTGCGTCAGAATCAAAATTTAAATTTTTACAACTATATGCGCCGAAACAGGTTATGTATGTGCTGGAGCAGGTTATGTATGTGTTGAAAGATCTCGTAGATGCGCTGAAATAGTCGTTGTATGCACCGAATCAGGTTATGAATGCACTGAAAGAGTTCACAGGGATGCATCGAAATAGTCATCGTATGCGCTGAAAAAGCTCATGTATGTGCTGAAACAAGTCATGTATTCACCAAAACAGTCATTGTATGCATTGAAACAGTCTTCGTATGTGCCGAACCGCAACTCGTATGCGCTAAAACGTGATTTTTGTCTGTCATCTACTAGAAAAATCTGCAAAAAAGAGAAATTAAATGCAGGGCTTGGCCCCATAGTGGGTGCAAAAAATGTGTATGTTAGAAAAACATAAATCAAATTAAATCTACTCTAATACACCAATGAAACATTAGATTGAAGAAATCAAATTAAATAAAGTAAATGCAAACTCTAAACCACAGCTTCTTCAAATTCATCCCATTGTCCTCTATCTCCAAGGATTTGTTTCAAGATGCTTGCTCTCAGTTGTTTAAAATAACAGCTTGTAGAATGGCAGCTTGAGAGAATGAGATAAAAAATGCATATGCATTGCTACAAGATTAAGCTATGAAAATTGAAATGCTATGAATGCTAAGATGTGACTATAGTAACTACACATGAAAATCAGAGATTCGAGGTCCTTTTCCACTCATAAGAGGTTTGTATTTATAGATTTTTGAAGGTAAGAATTCAATTGGCCAAGATTGACGGTCGAGTTCAAACCTGTTAAAATGAATAGTAAGAGATCGAGAATTCGAAAAGAAGATGGAATTTTAATAGACGGATGGAGAATGAAGAGACAAATTGAAAGGTGTCTCTCATAATTAAATAAATAAATATTCAATTATGTGTGAAAGAAATATGAAAAAGTTTTAATTAAATATTGAAAATATTTAATTATGTGAGATTAGAAAAATCCTTTTTAATTAAATATTGAAAATATTTAATTATGTGAGAAGAGTGGGAAATTTAGAAAATGCTTTAATTAATTACTGAAAATATTTAATTAAATGTGGAATGAAGAATATCATTTAAATTTAGAATTTAAACTTGTGATAATTAATGTAAATAAATTATGAAATCTATTTAATTAATTAAGAGGAATGTAGCATTAATCAAATAAACTTATTTATTTAATTAAATCAGAAGAATTAGAAAATGAACAATATAAATAAATAATTAAATTTATTTATATGTAGATGACTTAAGAATATTAATTAAATAATTCATATTTAATTAATTAATAGGTTTGATTAACCATGACCAATTTTAGATGTGTACACTTGGCAAATAGGTGTCTTGGTGACAACAAAAAAATCAAAAAATCAAAAAAATCGAAAAAAAGATTGAAAATAATAAAGAAAAAAATTGTCCTCTAATGAAAACCCTTTCGGTGGCACTTTGGACAAGTACCTTGGTGAAAACCTGGAAAACAGGTGCTAAGCATAAATAAAGCACTCTCCATCCACTATGATCTTCATGACCTATTCCGTACACTTACTTATCCATTAAATTCCATAACATTCTTCCATCATCCATTCACAACCATACCATACCCTGATCTTGTGCTCGTATCATGTTCCACCATAGTACTACTTGGCATATTCCCAAGGTCAGTGTCTCCTGCCTGTATCAAAGTAGTCTATCACATCATGTTGGGGGAATGTTCCTATACCTACATCAGATAAGATTTGTGTATATTCTTGTGATCTTCCTAAAAATCAAAAAATCAAAAAACATTCAAAAAATTAGTGAAAAATCCAAAACATGTCAAAAATCTAAAAAAATAAAAAACAGAGGCACCACCGAACTACATCATCTCTGAACTTGAATGTAGGAAAGGTGGATCTTTGATTATCCACTGAGACACCCTAGGTTAGTCCTTAGGCATCTATCATAATCTGGTAATTGATTTTCCCATCTTTTTCATCATCGAATCAAGTTTGTCGTCAGTCAAACTAGATGGTCTCTACATGTATAATATAGGCAAGGCTAATCTATTGATCAACTTTTGAGACCCCTAGGATAGGTATTTAAGTCAGTCTCTTGCTTAAAATCTCAAAAATCCAAAAACATTGAAAAATCCAAAAATCAAAATAGGCTCAAAACATTTCAAAAAACCAAAAACATCCTAAAAAACCCAAAATGGTGCATCCATCTCATCTCGCTTTCACCCGCAATAATTACTATTCAAAATAAATCATCATCGCCTTCATCCTTGGGTGAGTCAGTCAGAAGCAAGTTTAGCTGGTTCCAAAGTGAACACCTAATCATCAAAGTCTCAAGTCTAGGTTAGTAAGCAAGCAAGTTGATCAACTCAGAGTATTAATAACTTATCATCAAATCAATCTCATCAAAACCTTGATCACAACATGTCATAGGATGTATCCTTCCCATGATGCACATCAACATTAGGTATCCCACTATAGTTTAGTCTTGCCTAGCGGTATGAAGAACATTAGCTTGTTTGTTTAATTTATCCTTTCTTTGGATTTATCTTATTTTGTGCTCATTCCAAAGACCTCTCGATGATGCCTAAACAAAATAGGTTTAGAGAGAAAGGAATGGGGTAGTGATCATTATTTTTTTTATCTGTTGTGCTTGTTGGATGTTCTTGTAAAATAACTTGGCGAATACTTGCTTTGTTAGGTACATCCTAGCAAGGTTTCTATATGTCAAGTGTGAATATGAATACTTCTATCTGTTTGTCGAGTCAAAGTCCAGCACACTAGGTACAACACCATCCTATTTCTTAGTACCTTGATGCATCGTACCTACGTGTGTTATCAAACATAAAGTAATTGGCCCTTTGAAAATCCCAACTCCTAGTAAGCAAATCATTATCATCGACACTAACAATAACAGCTTGTTGGATCTCCTTTCTTCTATCTTTACTAACATTTCTATCCAAATTTGGTGTGTTGTATCAAAATATACATGAGGCTAACCATGGCTGATGACTATCTATACATCATCAGAATTGTCTACGTCAAATATCCGGTCTTTCTAAAGAATTTTATTTCACCCTCTGATCAATAGAACCACTCCTCTCACATTTTATCATGATCTCGATCAGAAATTTGAACATTTCTGTTCAATCTCTCGAGGGGGAAATATACCAATGTAATCCTTCCATTGGGACAATAGTGGGGCATCTGAAAAAATTGAAAAAGTTTTGAATTTTTGTCAAGAATAGTTCATTCTTTGAACCAATGCAACAAGTGCATTGCTTCAAAGAGGGGCAAAATATAGACATGTAAAATATACATTCACCTAATTCTGATCTCAATAATACCATTTCGTCTTGAATCATCTCCTTTTGCTAGTCATTTAATCGAATAATTTGTATTTGATTAAATTCATCACTCCTCATCTCTTAATTAAATAAATCAACTTTATATAATTAAGTCATCATCTCCTGTTAATTAAATAAATCAATTTTATTTAATTAATTATGTAATCCCCATTTAAATTAAATAAATCATTTTATTTAATTAATCCCTAAGGTCATCTCCTTAAATTAAATAAATATTTATTTAATCTAACACCATTCTCTTTAATTAAATAAATCAAACTTTATTTAATTAAGTCTAAAATCATTATTCCTCTCATTTTGATTTATTTAAATCCTAAAATCCAAGTCAAAATGGTCAGATCAGCTAATCCCCCTCTTAATTAATCAAATCCAAATTAATGCTAATCCTAATCACTCCAATCCTCTAGATTTTGCAACTTGCACAATAAATCAATTTATTTGATTTATTAATTCATCAATTTCCATTCAAAAGGGCATCTTTTGTGGAATATTCTTCCAATTCAAAAATCCCTCCAAAAGGGATGGGTACTTCCAAAAAGGAATTTAATGTCTCTTACATGTCCTTGACCTTCAGCCAAGTGACATTAACTCCATTCCTCTCTCCCTCCAACTTGCCAATTTTCAAATTTCAAATTTGAATCTAATAACATTTATTGGCACTTTGATCAAAATGTGCACAACCTTCGCCCATTCACATCTTGACAAATGGCACTTGGCCATTGGATGTTGAATGATCCCACATTGCTCAATCTTGATCATTTTTCCAATTTGGAAATCTATAAATGAGAGATTCTTCCTCTCATTCTTCATCCAAAATTTGAATGCAAAGTTATTATCTTCACATTAGAGCAATTTCATATCATTTCTTGAGCATTTTCCATCACCATAGCTAGGTTATTGCAAGTTTTCTCAGGGAGTTCATCATTGTTCTTCACCATCAAGTTGATCAAATGATCAAAGCTTATAAATGAGTTGGGAAATGGCCAATTTCTACACATAATTGACACCAATTCCCCAATGAGATCAAGAGTTTGCATTGCTTAATTAGGATTTCACTTACCTTTTATGTTTGTTCTTCATCTTTCCTATTATTGAGCATCTAAAATGGATTTCATGGAGAATCCTTGTTTTATCTTGCATATGAACTTAATAATGTGTTTTTTTTTTCTATTTGTGCATGTATAGGATTGGGGTTGACATTTTGGTGCTAGAAGGAGGGCTAATCTTAAGTTCTAATCATGTTTTTAAAAACAATCTATTTTTTTTTGTATTTTTTTGCAAGTTCTAGAAAAATTTGTCGCTGGCTATCAAGCGGCACTATATTGCATTGCTATCAGTCCAGCGACACTATATTGCATCACTCCAAACCCCAAACACCACTACTACAGTCTTCCCGCCCACAAATTTTAATTTCCAAATTGCATCACGGGTTACTAAATTCCAAACTCTGCCACTTGGTGGAAATAGAGCCACCTTTGCGCTCTCTATCCTGTCGCAATGCACTGCTCTCATTTGTCAGTGATGCTATATTGCACCACTAGAGTTTCTAAACTCTGCCACATTTTCTAACTGCACCATTGAGTGACAGTAAAAAGTTCAAATTTGTTTTTTTTTTTTACATTTTCCATTTTTTTCAGCTTTTGGAACTATTAGCCTATTTGTTGTCTCTATATCTTCTAGTTTTCATCATTTTGCAGGTTAGGGCAAGGAGGAAAGAAAAATTTGAAGGCTACATTATGGCATCATTCTTATCTTATACCAAGTGTTTTTAAACACACTAGTGTTGTTTAATATTCTTAGAGAGTTCTCAATCTGTATTAAGAAATTTGTCATCTTTTTATGCGCTAGGGAACACTAAATTTCTTTTTGGTCTCTAAAAAGAACAATAAAATTTTGTTTCAAATTTTTCAAACAAAGGGCTTAAAAAGAACCTTAGAAACAATTTACTAGATTTGGTTTAAGGTTTAAGAATTGAACAAGGAAAATCTCACATTTGATTTGGTGCTATGAAAAGAATTCATTTTTACTTTGTGGACTTAAAATGAACAAGTGTTGTTTTATTTTGTAATTGTTTACTCAAAGTAATATCATCACAAGGACATATGTGCTTCTCTCACATGTAACGATGATCTTGAAAATAAAAATCTCTTTTGGTGATCTTAAGTTGAGTAAAATAATTTCCTCCACATTTCATTTTGGGATTAAAATTGAACCAATCTTGCGAGTGTGAGCGTGGTATATTGTGAGTTTTCTCCCTTTGTTTTTCAATAAAGGTCGATTGAACTACGAGATATACTTGCTTTCTTTTGTTTATCTTAGCAGGCCTTCCTTGTGGGAAAAAGTAATCACCCAAGGGAACAACCCAACCGGGAACATGCTAAAGCCAAGTGACTTCCACCCGGGATATAAGTGTGGATATTGGAACAAAGGCCAATATCATGAGGATTATTCTGATGAGAAGGGCATAAATGGTCTCTCACTGTACTGGATAGTCCCCCATGAACAAAATGCCCACATTAAAACCTCTTGTTGAGCAAAGAAAAAAATCCTATCTATTTGTTGGTGCAAAAGCTCATGTCCTTTGAAGAGGCCCCACGTATACATGCGATTCTATTGTAGAGATGAAAAGTATGCCATGGGAGATTCATGGGTAATGATGCTTGATAGACCCAAGAAGTGAGTGCACTATAAGGGGGAGCTAGTGTGGTCAATCATCTAATCATTCACACTGAATATGCGCAACTGGATTTATCCAAGTGTGAACCCAACAAATATTATATTTTTAGCCTAGGATTGTACATGTTCTCGAAAACAAAACACTTTGCTTGGATCTAAAACATTGGGAAATAAAAATTCACAAAAGCCTCAAGATTTCAAACCCTTTGGAGGAAACAAATACCCTTGACGAATCCATGTGCTTGTGCTTACCCTAGGGATTCTATCCTTAGAGGTTTCTAAGTGTTTGGGTTTAATCATCATTTGTTTTCACTAAAGTCAACCTAGGAAACTGTGCTCTTAAAACCTTGATTTTCACATAATGGACCTTGTGGAATGAAAAGGAGTTAAGGCATAGACATTTAGTTTGAAATCATAATCAAGAAATATTTTTTTGGTAAAAGGAAATAATTAAGCAAAGATAAGGACAATTGGACCTCACATGTGTTCTCTCAAATGATTTCCCATAAAATCAAAATCCAAAAACCAAGGTTCAAGAAGCTTAGTTCAAAGGATTGTGAAGAGAATCTTTCCATTCTTTTTGAGGTTAGAGAAAGATTGGTATATAATTTCTACAAGAAGGCTTCAAAGAACAACCTAAGTTTGTATGAGTTCTATTATCAACAAAATCTAACTCTTTTCCAAAGGTTTTATTTTCTCACTTAGAAGTATGGCATGTTCTTCAATACCAGGGTCTTGTAAGAAAGAGTTTTATCTAGGTCAATTCTAGGATCAAAATCATCACTCTCATCCATTCCTCCATCATCAAAATCAAATCTAATCTCACCATAAAACTCTTGAGAACTTTGAAACATCATTCATTCTAAACTTAAAGGAAAAATCAATATCACCTTGTTTGACTTAATATACTTAGTCAAATTATCAATCCTCTTGAACAAATTTACCTCTAGGATAACACAACTTCCTAAGGTCTACAAGTTCATAATCAATTTGATTGGCTTAACACACTTAGTCAAAATTCATTCTCTTGCACGAGTTTACTCTAGGATAACACAACATCCTAAGGTTTAGAATTTCATTATCATCTTATTTGGCTTAACACACCTAGTCAAACTATCTTTAATAAAAATCAAATAATCTCAAGCCCTAAAAAATTTAGCATCCCCCCCACAAGGTTCTCCAAGGGTTTCATTCATCTGCATCACCTATTTTCCATTGATCTCATCCCCATCATCACTTTTGATCCTTAGACTTTCCTAGTTCTTCTCCTTTTGTGCCTAAGATTAAGATCAAACGATCTCTATTTTATGGTTCAAACAAGATCACAACACAAGAGGAACATGAAAATCACTAAGGAAACATCAAGAAAGAAGAATTCACATCCATTTAATATACTTTGAAATCCTTATGTGCTGCAAAAGCCAAAAACATCTTGATAGCTTCCATTCTTTCCACCATAGATAATGTCTCCTCAATGTCTATTTCTTCTACTTGTGTGTAGTCTTTAAATACAAGCATTGCCTTATTTCTTACCACTTCTCCACTCTCATTTATCTTATTCTCGAACACCCACTTAGTTACAATTATTTTGTTGTTTTTTGGTCTCAAGAGAAGTTCCCAAGTTTGATTTTTCTCAATCTGCATTAATTCTTTTTCCATAGCCTTGATCCAATACTCATCCTTTCATTCTTCAATCACTGTTTTAGGTTCAACATTAGAAATTAAACATAGATTTACCTATTCTTTAGCATATTGTCTTCTTGTTAGTAAACCTATGCTCTTATCACCAATGATATTTTCTTCATCACACCTTGCATCAAACTTTCCTAAGTTTTCTTCATCTCTTCTGATATAATATTTGCTTCCAAACACTTTGAAGTATTTGACAGTAGGAATCCTTCCATACCATAGCTCATAGGGAGTCTTTATGATATTTTCTCTTTCTTTCACTTTGATAAGTATGTAAACACCAATATGAATTTTTTCTCTCTAGTAGATTTCCGATATATTTTCTTCTTTCATCATTGTCGTTGCAACTTCTTGAATAATCCCATTCTTTCTTTCAACCACTTTATTCTACTTTGGAGTCCTAGGGGTAGATAAATGCCTCTTTATTCCATGATTATCATAAAATATATTCAATTCATTGGACATAAAATCTCCACCTCTGTCAAACCTCAAGCACTTGATTTTCATATCCATTTCATTTTAAACCGTAACTTTGAATGCTATAAAATTATCTAGAGTTCCTAATTTTTATTTGAGAAAAGTAACACATTTCATTCTAGAATAATCATCAATCAATAACATGAAATACTTGTCACATTGAAGACTTCTTATTGTGGTAGGACAACAAAAATCTATATGCACCAAACAATAGTCTAGTAGAGGATTGTTCTTTGAATTTGAACCTTCTTCTTACCTACTTTCCAACTTGACATTCGCTAGGGACAACATTTATAGGATTTGTAATCTTTGGTAGATCTCTCACAACTTGAATTGCAATTATTAGAACTAGGCTATCAAAATTTATGTAACACATTCTTTTTTTCCATATACAACTCTCATTGATCTGAGTCATGAAACAATAACCATCAACATATTTGTGAGCTAATAGACATTTCCATCTATCCTTCTTCCAATAGAAACCACAATTTTTGAGCCTTTTCTAATCTCACAACCATCATCTTGAAACATATCATTTTATCCTTTGCTACACATTTTTTGAAAATTCAAGAGATTATGTATTAATCCCTTTAAAACATAAAGAACATCATCAATGTTATGCTTTCCATAAAAAATTGATTGAACCTTTTCCATATATATTAGTAGATGTATCATCACCAAACATAACAAGTCCTTCATATTTTTCAAGTTTAACAAACTTACTCTTGTCACCAGTTAGATGAATAGACAATCCATTGTCCATGATCTATTAGTTCTTCTCTAGTCTAGCATGAAAAGTAGACACCAAGGTGCCTTCACTGTTAGCACTTTCTTTTGGAGCGTTTTCCTTCACACACCTTTCAAAGTTAGCAGAATTAGTTTCATCTTTTAAAGCCATGAACAAGCATTCACCATCCTCATCATCCCAATAATCAGATATACTTACATCTTCTCTAGCATAATAGATTTTCTTAATTATCTTACCTTTGTTCTCCATATTTTTGTCATTCAAAGCTTTTTTTGATATCTTGAAGCACAATGACCTATCTTTCAACAAATGAAACATTTAAAATGAAACTTAACTTTGTACTTTATAGTACCCTTTTTCATTCTTCTCACAAAGTTAGCTTCCACATCATCAAGACCCTCCTGATTTGATTCCATAGTTTTTATGATTTTCCATCCTTTAAAGCTATCTCAACTTTTGAATTTCTTGTACCAAATTCTCTCATTTCAAAAGAAGTTAAAGAACCATACAACTAATCTATGGTATATTGGTTCAAATTTTGCAATTCCTCAATAGAAAAAAATTTATGACTATAATATTTAGGAAGAGTTATGAGTATCTTCTTTACTACCTCTTCTTCTTTCCATTCTCCACCAAGACCTCTGATTTCGTTGACAACTACATCCACCTTTTTCAAGTAGCTTGTGATGTTTTCATCTTCAGACATGTATAGGGTCTCAAATATGACTTTAGATTCTTTATCTTAGCTTGCTTGACCTTATCATCTCCTTCATAAATTCTTTCTAACATTACCCAAATTTTTCTAGCAGTTTTCAAATTCATAACTTTCACCAATTCAAAACTAGTAAGTCCACATAGTAGAGCATACATTTCTTTACCTTTATTTTCATAGGCCTTGATCTCATCATCAGTATTTGGACCATTTACAAGTATAGTATATCTAGTCTAAATAGACTTCCATATTCCAAATCCAAGAAAAACTAGAAAATCTTCCATCCTTTTCTTCCATAATGCATAAATTGATCCATCAAACAAAGGAACATATTTCTTGTGCTCTATCTTAGATCTACCTCAAGTGGTTAAGCTTTCTTCCAAGGAACCTTGATCTGATATCAATTATTGAATGCACAAGACAATTAAGAGGGGGGGGTGAATCAATTGTACCTTCAAACTTCAAAACCATCACAAAAATTTAGATCCATATTAATTCAATTAACCCCTAAACTATTAGATTGATTTATCATGAAAGAAGATAAAAAAAAAAAACCAAAGAAACACCATGCACAATGAAACAACAAATTTATGTGGAAAACCCAAGAAGGGAAAAACCACAGTGAGGATTACCTCACAATATTAAGAAATATCAATAATGATTATAAGGGGCTTACTACTAGAGGACTCATTGCCCAAAACAAAGAAAGGCTCACTATCAAAGGTCCACTGCCAAACTAGAGAAGAAGATAGAGAAAAGTGTTATAGTGAGAATCCATCACAATGCAATAGAAAAATACACCACATCACCTACATCTTCACAATCTTAATAAAGATAGTAGACACCTTCTGCTCACTACATCCAACAATATAACATACGAATACTCCCACTACGTTGCATAAATTTCTACCTCGCAACTATGCAATGTGGATCATTCACATCACATTCCTATATCTTATCATCCTTCAACAAACCAAATCATATCTATACCATCTTCAACCTTGAAAACATTCCTCAAGGTTGGCTATGCACCTCAATCATGCAAATTCAAATTAGGTCAACACCAAAACATTACCATGGTGGAAAGGAATGAAGGTTTACCAAAACACATATTTGTGTCTAAATCCACTCATACATGCCACACCATGCTTCCAAAAACATTGAGACAACTCTGCAATTAGTGTAAACACCCAAGTTTGGTTGAACTTGTGTTAACATTATTAAACAATTAAGTAGATGCATCCCCAAATTCAAAAGATGACTTGCAAACCACACACCATGCTTGAACATGATCTAGAATATTCCAAAAAAATCTTGGAAACCAACAAATTCCTTCATAAATTTTACTTGAAGAATGTACACACATGGCACGCTCAAATAATTCTGCCATACATTGCAACTCAAGAAATTGAATTTCGAAGTACCGAACCATGAACAACTTGAACTATAAGACCCGAAACCACTCTGTAGAGAAACGTAGAGTAAAAATATTTCTCCCAAACACCTTTGCAATACATAATTCACACATTGATGAACTCAACTTCCTTTGCACAATGATCTAGCACAAAAAATTCTGAATGCAACACCTTTGAACACCTCTGATCAATATATCAAAACCGCAAAAGAAGATCTTCAACATAGAAGAAATGCAGAGCCAAACTAGAACACTACAACAAAGAACACCACTGCAAAACATTGTTTCCTCTTTTTACTCAAGTTTTCTCAAAAGCACCTATAAACCAAACACCAAAGGCACATCAACAACATCTTCAACACTTTGGCATCACCACCAAGCCAATAACAACTCAGCCATACATCCAGAGGAAAAATATTATCAAAGAAACACTAGAGGTTTACACTAGTAGCTTACTAATGTAAACATAATTAAACTAATCAAAAAATCATCAGAGGCAACACAAACTCAATACCAACTACTCACACTCTTGGAACAAAATCCTCCTCATACCGTTGACACCAATGATAACACCAAAGCTTGTTGACATCAATGAAAACACCAATTGCACATAATTGCAATACTATCTTGGCATGAAATTTTTGTTCGATGTGATTTGGGCTCTTGAGAACCTCACCATTGAATCCAAAGTGTCACAGAAAGTCAATTTTTTTTTCATTTCATCAAATTTCATCATGTTTTGATTGATATACAAGGGTTTAAGGAAGGGTTTTAATTGCAAAAATTGGGGGCTAGCTAATTTTTTGGAGCACTTTGGGAAAAAGCTAACCTCTCCATTCCATTTACAATGCTCAAGAACATAAGGATAAACTATCAAATTGTCAAAATCTGACACTTTTTGTTGGGGCATGAGGAATTGTTTTAGGTCATGCGACCACACAAATCCATACTTGGCCATATCGGCCATATTATATAGTTTGTAGTCACAATCAAGGAATCCTTTGTCAGAATCTTGGTGTCATATTTTATAGATTCTTGAGTTGTTGGTGTCATAGCTTGCATCACCTTTGTACTTGTCTATAGATTTTGTCCTCTATATGCATCATACTTGTCTTTCCATCACATCGTCTATATGAAACATTTATTTTAGGTGATTTAAATATTAAACATATTTTTATAAAAAATATGTTTTAAATTCATCAACCACATGTGTTTAGGGTCTGGTCATATGCCCAATGGAGTAGGCAGCCCCATTTTCCATTGAGAGCTTAAATCCTAGGTGTTGTGGGCACCCGACGTCTACTGCTAGTGGTGACTCATCCACCCACCTACCACCAATGGTGTTACGGTTCTATTTTTCAAAATTTTGCAGCCATAGTCACATATCAAATTGTTCACTAGCCCCCATCGAGCTTACCTTTTGACCCTATTTAGTCTACAGATGCCCTAATAGGACCTACTTTTTAAAATTGCTATAACTTGCAATCCACGAGGAAAAATATTTCAAATGAGATATTGTTATGAATATGTATTTGATAATTTTGCATTGGTGCAGGTTATTTTTCATAATTTTTCTATTTCATGGCATTTATTACTATTTGAAGTTAGATATTCATTTTTTGGCTCTTGAGCTCATAACTTCTTGTTGTGATCTTTGATTTTCATGATTCTTGTGGTGTTGAAAAGTTATTGAGGAGCTCTATCATGCCATCCAAATTCTTTATTTCTATATTCTTCCCAAGTATATCATTATTTCAGGTTTTCCTTAATAGGTATCACATAGATTACTTGGATATTTTGACAGTTGGGAGGATGCAATTTTGATCTTTTCACTTCATTTTAGTATTAAAATGATGTTCTATCTCTTGTTGCTTCATTTATATTTGAGTTTTGTGCCCTATTGAGAGTGTTCCAATTTTCCTTGGCATCGGGTCTACTATTGCTTTATCATGATTCCGACTTGAGTTCTTGAGTGACTCTAATATAGTTTCAAGCATCAAAATTATCTTTTTGTTTCTTTCCTAATTAAGGATTCTAGTGTTACTCAACTGTTGTGCTTGCAATGTTTCTTTACAATAGGTTATTTCATTAAGGGGTCTTGAATGGTCTCAGCTTAATCTCTCTTATGGGAGGGTCTTTTTCTTCAAATGAGGGTTTTTCCTCTCATTTATCATGGAGAGAATTATTGCATCTTTTCTATCTTTTGGGTAGGACTTTTTAACCATTAGGTTTTCTAATTTTCTTTGTTTGTGAGAGATTGCATTTGCATTTATACATGGGAGCCTAACATGGCCTCATAGTAGGGACCCATCTTTGTGTCATTTGCATAATTAATTCCTAAGTAGTACTAAGGGGGCTGTTGGTGTAAATAGGTTTTTTACCCATCTAG
This sequence comes from Sequoiadendron giganteum, assembly GCA_007115665.2. Lineage (NCBI taxonomy): Eukaryota > Viridiplantae > Streptophyta > Pinopsida > Cupressales > Cupressaceae > Sequoiadendron > Sequoiadendron giganteum. The sequence goes on from CM021104.1 coordinate 284,137,663, forward strand.
GTCCTATTTACATGTTAAGTCCACTTACGTCCTAGGAATGAATCTTTCTACTTAAACATTAGTTGTCACTTATCTTATCTAGTCAGTTTTTATTTAATGCTTGTTTTCTAGGTCATTTAATATTAGATCATGTAATTTAACTGACACAACCATTTAATGTTGCTACATCATCACACCTTGCCTATATAAGAAAGGCTTGATATGTACATTGTAACAACAATAAAAAATCTAGTTGTCAAATTCATATTCATTCTAACAACCTTGCATCCATAATCATAGCATGATATTTCTATCATTTCTCTTTTGTGGAAGTTATTTTGTCTTGTAGGTGATTTTGGGGTGTTGAGGAGCTCACCATAAACTCCTACAAAGTTTACTTGCTACTAGATCTTGAATTTTAGTTGTTTAACATAATCTACTAATGGCATATTTTTTTATCCATTCCTAATTTCCCATGGGGTATGCATGTTAATGGAATAAAATATACAATTACGTTATGTAGCCTATATTACTTTATAGAATGTCACAAATCCGTTTATATCTAAATATTAAATTTAATTTCATGTTTGCGAGTCCTACATAATTTATGATATGTGATAATTCTAGGATTCAGATGCACCTCAAAGTGGGAAATAAATGTAAATGTGACCAAAATTACATGCTTAAGTTAATTCCCATTTACTTTTGTACTCATTTTAATACACGATCTTGAAAAATGGAACAATATTATTTGAATTTTATCTCCTTTTGCCATTCGCTTAGTCATCCATTTACACACATTATATTACACATTTATCTTTCACCTTATCTCTATAAACTTGTATTCCAATATCTTCATGTAGATTATGTATTCATTATACTTATTCATGCACCTATCCCCATGGAAGCATCATCCATCATGATTTTATCATGCTTGTGTCTTGGGACACTAATATTGGTCCATAATCGATCCCATGACTATGGAATTGACCCTTTATAATTTCTTATTTATTTTTAATCTTTCCTACTCCTTTCCATCCAAGAGCCAACTAAACATGGATTTGCTTAATTTATTGCTATGTCATTTTATTTAAATAAATTCAATTGTATTAATTTATCATGTTGTATTATATAAATCTAATGTCATTTGTTCATTGCATCAAAGGAGTACAAAAGAACACATTTTTTGGTGCATGATTTAAGTTTTTTTTTTTCTTTTTTCAGTCATTAACATGACTATAAAGACGATACTTAAATCTAAGTTTGACCTACAAAACACAAATGCTAGCAATTTTGACAACCCTCTAAAGGTATTTTTGAATAATATCAAGGTAGATAATAGAAAAAATAATAGAGAATCAAGTGAATTAAAAACTAGAAGTGTATAGAAATATATTATATGTTTTGAGTCCCAAGACATCCATAATTTGATACCATATCAAGATTATTTGTCTTCCTTGAGCAATGAAACAAATAAATGTGTAATGAGTGAGGATCATGAACACTCAATAGCTACCTAGATGATGAAGTAGGCTAGTATTGATTGGAAAAATAAATATATGATGATTAATGATAGATAATCACATTGATAGAGAAATGTGCAAACTTACAATTAGATATATATTTGTGATTGTGAAGACATAAACTTTCATTTATTACATACACTTTCTATACTTTGATATATTTTTTTTCTTATTATTCTTAACATCGTATTCTTGAAAATTATATATATAACCTAAATTAAAACTAGATAAACTCTCTTTTATTCTTATATATTTTTAGTTGATAGGCTATTTTGTTTGAAGTCTCCATCGTGATTTTCATCAGCCTAGCCATGATTTTGATTTGCCGTTCATGGGGATTAGCCGGTTGGTAGGGACTTGACCATGTTTTTTTGTGGTGATGTGGAGCTTCATAATTATGTGGGTTGGCAGTGGTGGAGTTGGTGTCCTCGATATGTGGAAGCTGAAAGGTATGTCTTTTCTCGTGGGAGTGTTAACGCATTCTGTCATTGTTGTATGATGGGGGCAAAAGAAGTAACTACAATATTGAGTGTTACAGTGTGGTAAAGTATACTTTGATTAAGATACATTGGTGAAAGAGCCATTTTGGTGTTGGTTTCATAGAATACTATAATCATCAGCTTCAGCTCCATCTTTCGGGGGATCAGAGGGTTTTTAAACTATTGTTCTACGAAATGTGTAAGTCATTTTACATAGTTTTTTTGCATAAATGATTACTAATTTATTGTTTATGTGTTTCGTTGTCTGGTTATTGTTGTTTTTGATAGTAGGTTTGAGGGTTTTAAAACTGATGTGCTAGGAAATGTGTGAGAAATTATATTGATTAAGTTGCAATGTCGAAAGAGTGATTGTGGTGTTGGTTTGATAGTAGGAAATTGTAAAAATTGTCGGCTTTGGTTTTGTTTCATAGAATATTATATTATTTTAGGACTGTTGTGGTCCAGAATCTATAAGTCGTTTGACATGGTTATTTTGTGTAAATGATTAATTTATTGTTCATGTATCTCAATCTCTGTTTATTGTTTCTTGTTATATGTTTGTATCTTTACCATTATACCCATGTTGGAGAGTTGAAAGAGATTATGGGTCTATATGGATGGATTAATTGTAGTTAGATCTTTTGTATTTCATGAACAAATATGGTTAGGGTTAGTAAATTTTTTGGGTTTTGTTTATTGTTTGTAGTGATTGTGCTTCGGAGCCTGTAAGTTGTTTTACATGGGTATTTTGCATAACTGATGAATTTATTGTTCATGTCTTTTTCTCTCTATTTATTGTTTTTTGTTATATGTTTTTATTTTTGTCGTTATACCCATGTTGGAGACTTCAAAGAGAATATGGCAATCTATGGATGGATTTATTGCAGTTAAATCATCTTTCTTTCATGAAAAATATGCTTAGGGTTAGTAATTGTTTTGTGTTTCATTTATTGTTTATGGTTATTGTGATCTATAATCTGTAAGTCATTTTACATGGGTGTTTTGGGTGCTTGTCTCAACTATTTAAAGTTACCCATAACAAACCTTTCTTCATGATATATATAGATATATATATCTATATATTTGAAGTTGGGTATGTGCAGGATCATGATGGGCCAAAAAGTGATGATATGTAAGTGATATGATGGCCCATGTGGCTAACGACTTTTTTTTACCCAAAATTGATGAAATGAAAAGGGTTTTTAAAAGAGATTCTCAAATTTCCACCAATATAAATTATGCTTTACTTTGAATTTAATAAATAATTATTATTCATTTTCTATTTGAATTATGTCTAAAGTCTTGATTGATAGGCTGATTGAAAAACATCTATAGCTTTCAAATGGTGTCACATTTTTTGAATCCAAAACTTCCACCATATTCTATGCTTCACATACTATAGGATTAGAAAAAAAAATGAATTTCATGAAGTTTTGACCAAGTTAAGGTGGTCAGACATACGAGTTTTTATATTTTTTAAAATTAATAAAAAAATTATAATTAATTATTTACATGGAAAAAAATTACAAAAATTATGCATCACATTGGGACATGAGTCATCTACTTATATCTAAAATTTATAAAAAAATATTATCGTTTTATTGTGGTTAGGGTGGTTAGACAAACACCTACTTAATTTTTCCTTGAAATTTAAGTACTACTGAATTGAAATTTCAAATTTTCACCAAACAAATTTAAAAAAATAAAAAATCTAGTAGTTTAGAAACTATGTTCAATTTGCTACATATTCTATTGTTACATAATTTTGAAATAATATAGATAACTTATTTAAATTTTTACATCAGGTTGCCTAACTCTGATTTTCTGAATTTTCATCACCACTTAAGGGCATATTTTTTCCATGATGATCCTACACATACCCAATTCCCTATAACAAATTGTTCTTCATGATATATATTTTTTTTAGTCCACCATAGAAAACATTTTATTATTGTAGTTTGTCTCTTCCACTCTGCATATTTTAGAGTTCTATTTAGTGTGGGTTTTCAAGCATCTTGCATTTTGCTATCTATAATATTTAGTGCCAATTATTGTCTAACGTATTTAGTAGTTAAAAAGTGTTATTCTAATACCTATCATATAGTTTCTCTATTTGTGTTCAATATATATATGCATATATATATTTGTCTATGTTTCGAAGCATTGATTCTCACATACAGTTGACATTGTATGCAAATATATATACATGTGTGTATATATATATGTATATGTAACAATAGATATATATTTATTTATATAGAGATATATAAATATATATATGTATGTATGTTTGAGTAATAGTTATTTTACAATTTCCCTATTTGTCTATAATACTAATATGTTTCATGGTACTCTTTTTCCCTTATCCGTTGAAGCTTGTTGTCATGAATTATTCTATTGTTTTTTGAATATTTGTCATTTTCCTATCTATAATATTTGGTGCCAATTATAATGCCTCTCATACAATTACTCTATTTTTGTTTAATATATATATGTGTATATGTATCTGTCTATTTTTCCAAGCATTGATTTTCACATGTAGTTGACATTGTATGTATATATGAAGTTCCTTATAACAAACTATTTTTCATGATATTCTTGTTTTTTAGTTCACCATAGAAAAATGTTTATTATCATAGTTTGTCTCTTCCACTATGCATATTTTAGAGTTCTATTTAGTGTGGTTTTCTGAGCATCTTGCATTTTTTTGTTTGTAAAATTTAGTGCCAATTACCGTGTAAGATATTTAGTAGCTAATAAGTGTGTGTTGGTGTGGAGCTTGATCAGTCTCCAAGCGGGAGATTGTTGGTATGTGGTGACTGATCATGCTATACTATACACTCTTTAGTACTGTACAATCTTCATGTATCCTCACCAAGGTTCGGGACCAGGTGGGGGTTCGAGGGTGACACCCCCTAAGAATTTTTCTTTTTACCTTTTTTTGCTTTGTCACCGAAAAAGAAAAAAGTTGATTTTGTAAACCCTAATTTATGGAAGCTTCCAAAAGCTTGTTATAAGTGGCTCGGATGAAGAGTTATAGCATAGCATTATTCGTGATATTTTAATATGTTTTTGCACTGGATAATAAAATCATTGGATGGTTGTGATATGGTGGATGTAGCCCATATTGGGTGAACCACATTAAATTATCTATGTTATAAGTTTTTTGTGTGTTTTATTTCTCGATTTATTGATAAAAATTGTATTTAACTTTTAGATATTTGCCTTCTAACCCTAACAAGTGGTATTAGAGTGGGTTGTTTTCAGTTATCCTTTGCATGAAGGTCTCACGGTTGAGTAGGAGAAATGGCAGATGAGGGTAAGTTGAAGGTTGAGAAGTTCAATGGGTAGAACTATCAGTTATGGAAGATGCAGATGGAGGACTACCTCTATCAGAAGGATTGATGGTGTCCATTGGAAGGGAAAACCAAGAAAACCTCAACAATTTCTAATGAGGACTGAGATACTTTGGACAAAAAGGCACTTGGTAGTATTCATTTATTCCTAGCACAATCGGTGGCATTCAATATTACAAAAGGAAAGACAACTCAAGAGTTGATGGAAACCCTAGAAAAGTTATATGAAAATCCTTCTGCTTCGAATAAGGTATTTCTTATGAAGAATTTATTTAATATGAAAATGGTAGAAGGTGGGTCAGTTTCTGATCATTTAAATGAGTTTAATACAGTTACCAGTCAATTAAATTTTGTAAATGTAAAATTTGATGAGGAAGTTAGGGATCTTTTGGTTTTATGTTCTTTGCCTAAAAGTTGGAATAGATTGGTAATGGCTATTAGCAATTCTATTTGATGGTTTGAATACATTGAAATTTGATGATGTTGTTAGTGTTATTTTGAGTGAGGAAATTCGTAGGAAAAGCTCAAGTGGAACATCCACATCAGATAGTGTTTTGAATTTAGAAAGAAGGGGTAGAACAAAGGAGAGAGGAAATAATTCTGGAAGTCATGGGAAGTCACGAGGAAAATCAAAGGACCAAATATCTCAATCTAGAGACAAGAGGGATTGTTGGTATTGTGGTAAGCTAGGTCATTTAAAGAAAGACTGTTGGTATTAGAAAAATAAAGGAGACAAAAAGGAAGGAAATAAAGAGGCAAATGCGGTAAGTAATAAATCTAATGAGAATGCTTTGATTCTTTCCCTTGATAATGTTGATGATTCTTGGGTGTTAGATTCAGGGGCTTCATTTCATGCTATGCCCCATAGAAATTATTTTCTTGATTATGTCCAAGGGGATTTTGGGCTGGTTTATTTGGGAGATAACAAGCCCTATCAGATTGTTGAAAAGGGAAGAATCAAGATTAAGTTGTAAAATTGGAATCATTGGCTACTACATGAGGTAATACATGTTCCAAAGTTAAGAAGAAATTTAATTTCAGCAGGGCAACTAGATGATGAAGGTTGTGTTGTTACAAAAAACTGATAAAAATTGGAAGGTTACAAAAGGTGCCTTAGTGGTAGAAAAAGGTGTGAAAGTAGGCACTTTATATCTTTGTATAGGTCATACTATTCCCTCTACTTTGGCTATTGCAGATGAAAATCAATGTTCAGGAACAGTTGTTGCAGTTCAGAAGATAGAAAATTAGATAGTTGTTGTGGATTTTGAATCAACACTATGGCATAATAGACTTGGGTATATGAGTGCTAAAGGTATGAAACTAATTCATTCAAAGAATGTTTTACCAGGTCTAAACTATGTTAATATGGATTTTTGTGAAAGTTTTGTGTATGGAAAACAAAAGAGAGTTAGTTTTCTCAACGATGGGAAACAAAAGAAAGATGAAAAATTGGAGCTTGTGCATACAGATGTATGGGGACCAGCTCAGGTATCTTCTCTCAGTGGATCTCACTATTATGTTACATTCATTGATGATTGAACTAGGAAGGTATGGATTTATTTCCTTAGGCAAAAATCTAATGTATTTGAAACTATTAAAAACTGGAGAAGCTTGGTTGAGAATGAGACGGGTAAAAGGTTAAAATGTCTCAGATCTAATAATGGTTGTGAGTATTGCAGCAAAGAGTTTGAAGATTGTTTTTCCTTTAATGGTATTCATAGGCAGAAAATGGTTCTAAGGACTCCACAGGAAAATGGAGTGGCTGAGCACATGAATAAAACAATAATGGAGCGTGCACAAACTATGAGATTGCATGTTGGGTTGCCTTTAAACATGTGGGAATAGGTTGTAAAAATTGTTGTTTATTTAATTAATAGAGGTTACTCTAAGCCTTTGGGTTCTGGTATTCCAGAGGAAGAATGGACATGTAAGAAGGTGAGTTATTCTTTTCTCAAAAGCTTTGGTTGTGAAGCATTTGCCCATGTAGATTCTAAAAATAGAACTAAGCTTCATGCAAAATCAAATAAATGTATATTTGTTGGATATGGTATTGATGAATTTGGTTATAGGCTTTGGGATTTTGAAAATAAGAAAATTGTGAGAAGAAGGGATGTCATATTCAATGAGAAATTATTGTACAAAGATCTCTTGTAGCATCATGAGAAGAAAGCGAAGGATTATGTAGTGTTGGATGATATTACAAACAACAATGTTCTAGTGGTTCCTCATGCTCCACAACAACAACAAGAAATACCACAAACTCCAGTGAATTTTAGGCGATCTTCAAGGATAAGTAGACCTCTAGAAAGATTTTATCCCTCTTTATATTCTATTTTATTAATTGATGCTGGTGAACAAAAATGTTATCATGAAGTTGTGCAGGTGGATACCAAGGTTCAATGGGAGCATGGAATGGAAGAATAAATGGACTCCTTGCTGAAAAATAAGACTTGTCAATGTTTACAGGGTGAAAAAGGATGATGGAGGTAAGAAAAGATTTAAATCCAGATTAGTTGTAAAGGGATTTGCACAGAAAAAGGGTATTGATTTTGATGAAATATTTTCTTTAGTTGTTAAAATGACTTCTATTCATACTATTTAAGTATTGTGGCTATTGAATATTTACATTTAGAACAACTTGATGTTAAAACAACCTTTCTCCATGGTGATTTGGAAGAGGAAATATATATGGAACAACCACAAGGATTTGAGGTCAAAAGGAAGGAGAAACTAGTGTGTAGATTGAAGAAAAGTTTATATGGCTTGAAGCAAGCACCTCGACAATGGTATATTAAATTTGATAATTTTATGGCTGAGAAAGGCTATAATAGGTGTAATGCAGACCATTGTGTTTACTTTAAGAGGTTAGCTAAAGATAGCTACATTATTTTATGTTTATATGTTGATGATATGCTTGTAGCGGGGTCTAAGATGGATCACATAAAGGATTTGAAACAACAACTAGCAAATTCATTTGATATGAAGGATTTGGGGATAGAAAAACAAATCCTTGGTATGAAGATTACAAGAGATAGGAAAAATAGAAAATTGTTTCTATCTTAGGCTGATTATGTTGAAAAGGCGTTGCAGAGATTTTATATGGATAATGCAAAATCTGTCAGCACACCTTTGCCCAGTCATGTAAAATTGACTAAGGATATGTGTCCAAAGACACAAGAGGATGAAGAAAAAATGTCCAAGGTACCATATTCTTCGGTTGTAGGCAATTTAATGTACGCCATGGTATGCATTAGACTAGATATTGCACATTCCATAGGATTTGTTAGTAGGTATATGATTCATCCTAGAGTTGAGCATTGGAATGCAATAAAATGGATTCTCATGTACTTGAGAGGTACATTCAATTAATGTTTATGTTTTGGGGGCTCTAATACAAATTTAAAAGGCTATGTTGAGTCAAATTTGGTAGGGGATATAGATACTAGGAGGAGTACCATAGGTTATGTATTTATAGTTGGTGGGACATCGGTGAGTTCAATTTATTGATTGCAAAAGGTGGTTGATTTATCCATCACAGAGGCAGAGTATTTTGCTACAACAAAGGCAACAAAGGAGATGATATGGCTAAAAATTTTCATGGAAGAGTTGGGAAACAACAAGTTGAAAATCACTTATTTACAGACAGCCAAAGTGCTATACATCTTGCAAATAATTTTTCCTTGCACTCTAAGACCAAACACATACAACTAAGCTATCGTTTCTTTTGGTCGGTATTGGAGGAATGGATAGGTAAAGCTGAAAAAGATACATATAGATGTCAATCCAATTGATATGTTTACAGAGGTAGTGACAAGGGAGAAGTTGAGATCCTCTTCAGCTTCGGTTGGTATTCATGGTTAAAATTATAATAGAGAAGCAAGGTCCATGATGCTTATTTCTAGTGGGAGCTATAAGTGCAATGGTGCCATCCAGGATCAATCTCCAATTGGGAGATTGTTAGTATGTGGAGAATTATCATGCTATACTATACACTCTTCATGTATCCTCATTGGGGTCTAGGGCTAGGTCGAGCCCCGAGTGAGGGTTCAAGGGAGGCAGGTACTGAGAATTTTTTTTTAACCTTTTTTTGCTTCGTCACCGAAAAAGAAAAAAGTTGACTTTGTAAACCCTAATTTATGGAAGCTTCCAAAAGGTTGTTATAAGCGGCTGGGATGGAGAGTTATAGCATGGAATTATTCATGATATTGTAATATGTTTTTCACTAGATAATAAAATCATTGGATGGTTGCGGTTTGGTAGATGTAGCCCATATTGGGTGAACCACAATAAATTATGTGTTATAATTTTCAGTGTGTTTTATTTCTCAGTTTATTGATAAAATCTGCATTTAACTTTTAGATATCTACCTTATAACCCTAACAAAATGTTATTCTAATAGCTGTCATACAGTTTCTCTATTTGTCTACGTTTGGAAGCATTGATTCTCACATACAGTTGACATTGTATGTAAATATATATATATATATATATATGTCTATGTGTGTGTGTATATATATTTATATAGAGATATATAAATATATATATACATATATGTGTATATGTATATATATATATGTATATGTACGTTTAAGTAATAGTTGTTTTACAATTTCCTAGTTTGTCTATAATACTAATATGTTTCATAGTACTCTTTTTCCCTTATTCGTTTGAAGCTTGCTATCATGTGTAATACCCCTCCATTTTTCTCTTTGTTTTAGATAGTGTCCTACCTTGCTTAGCTTGGTTTTGTGGTTGCACTTATACTTTGATATACTCTATGATGTTGTTTATTATTTGATCGCTATTTATAGAGCGATGTGGACTATATGTTTTGATGTGATGTTACTCTCTTTGATGTTATTATTTGACATGCCTTTGATTAGTATAATGATTATTTGGAATAACATGGTTATATGCACATGAGTAGTTTATATATTTTAGAACTTTCGGTTTCATGATAAGTGTATTGGTAAAGGGGATAGAATTGCATCACTCGCTTGCGAGTGCCCTACGATTCCATGACTTCCTCTTCACAGTGTGTTCTATTATGATGTTTGATATACATGTTCTATTTATGCCTCATTTACAGGTTTGCAAGTATAGGACATCGACTCCACCTCGCTTCACAGGTTTGAGCATGTACGCCACCCAATGGTTAAGTTGATTGGGAGATAGTAGCTAGGGTACTTGTGTCAAGCCTTTACCCTAGTCTCAGTGTGTTGTCGGGTCTAGTCGGTTTTGCTTGTTAAAAGTTGTTTATTATTACTTTGATTTATTATGTTAAATTCTTAAAAGGGAATTTAATGAATTTAAGTATTTAAAGTTAATTATTAAATTAATCTTATTTTAATGTTAGAAGTTTTGAATTAATAAATAAATAAATTGATAAATAGTTTAATCCTAGGATTATATTCTTTATTGATTAATTAAATTAGTTAATTAAGTTAAATTTGAAATGGGAAATATTTTGTAATTATTAAATATTTTAATTTTAAATTTTGGAGGATTTTATGCAAAATGGGTTGTTACAGATATTTTGTGATTTTAACATGTGTTAGAAGAAATTAATGAGTTTTTAGGAAAATTTATTCATGGGAGAAGATTGTGGCTTTGACGGAAGAAGTTGGAAGCTTCTTCGTGATAGAAGCACGGGGGATATTTTTGGGTGTTGGGAGATTGATTGAAGGGATTTTTTTTCTATGATTTGCTTGGGTGCTGGAAAATAACTGAGATTTTTTGTAGAAAGAGATATTATGTTATTGAATTTTTAGAAGAAATTTTTCTTGGAAATTGTTCTTGTCTTCAGGAAATTGTGTTATTCAGAAGGAAGTTGTTGTCCATCTAGGAAAATTGCTTGGAGCTGTGGAGGAGGCACTACTTCAGATTTATAAATTCACAAGCATTGGACTACAGGTTCATTCTTTATATTTTAGTAAGTTTTAAAATTGAAAAGCTTCTAGATTAGATCTTCTCTATAAAAGATTGCCTCTGCAAACTTTTAAGTTTGTGTTTTGTGTTAAAAATTGTATTGTCGTAATTAAATTTCTCTATAGAATCATTTCCTTCTATAGGTTGAAATTCTCTATGGAAAACTTTAGCAAATGGAAAATTGGTATTATAGTGAATTTAGGGAAACCCAGAAGGAAACACTTAAGGTTATGTGGCGGGGAATTACATCATGAATTATTCTATTATTTTTCGAATATTTGTCATTCTCCTTTCTATAATATTTGGTGCCAATTATAATACCTCACATACAATTACTCTATTTTTGTTTAATATATATATGCATATATGTATCTATCTATGTTTGCAAGCATTGATTTAACATGCAGTTGACATTGTATATATATATATGTGTGTGTGTGTGTGTGTATGTATATATAAATATATATATATATATATTTATATGTATATAACATACATGTGTATATATAGATTGGTGTTACATTGTTGAATGAGTGATAGTGGTTTTGGTCTATACATATGGATATATTTCTACCTATGTGTATATTTTTAATTATGAAAGAGGCATTTCAATACATATATATATCATAGTATAATTTCCCACACTACAGTGCTTAGTATTAGATTTACTTTGTTCACCCCCATCGTACATAGACAAAAAAATGCATTAACACTCCTGCAAAGTAACACAACTAGCCATGTAATAGTGAGTATAAGCCCACAGGCTTTATTGAAAATTCTAGCTACATCATCAAGCACTACTTTCTAATATTTCTTTTATCTTTTCCATTTATTTTTTTGAAGTTTCTGAATGTATTTTTTGTCGAGCCAGTTTTGAATAGGATTTGTTGTGTAATAGCTCTTTTACAATTTCTCTATTTGTCTAGAATTTTTACTGCCAACCAATGCAACTCAAATTTTATTGATTAAGCCTATAGTGTTGTATATACACACACACATATATATATGTATATATATACATATATATACATACTGCTCTTCATGATATATATATATATATATATATATATTTGAATTTCCCTATAGAAAACTATTCTTCATGATATTCTTATTTTTTAGTTCACCATAGAAAACTGTTTATTATCGTAGTTTGTCTCTTCCACTCTACATATTTTAGAGTTCTATTTAGTTTGGGTTTTTGAGAATCTTGCATTTTGTTTTCTATAATATTTAGTGCCAATTATTGTATATGATATTATTTAGCTAATACTTGTTATTCTAATAGTTTTCATACAATTTCTCCATTTGTGTTCAATATATATATGTGTATATGTATCTATCTATGTTTGGAAGCATTGATTCTCATTTACAATTGACATTGTATGCAAATATATATATATGTGTGTGTGTGTGTGTATGTATATATATATATATATATGTATGTATATATAAATATAAATAAATATATATATATATTTATATGTATATAACATATATGTGTATATAACATACATGTGTATATATAGATTTGTGTTGCTCTTTATAATACCTCTCATACAATTACTCTATTTGTGTTCAATATATATGTGTATATGTATCTATCTATGTTTGCAAGCATTGATTATAACATGCAGTTGACATTGTATGTAAATATAAATATATATATGTGTATGTGTGTGTGTGTGTATGTATATATATGTGTATATATATATATATATTTATATGTATATAACATAAATATGTATATATAGATTTTTGTTGCTCTTTTACAATTTCTCTATTTGTCTACAATTTTTAGTGCCAGCCAATGTAGCTCAAACTTTATTGATTATGCCTGTTGCATTGTAAATTAATCACCTATACAAAATACCCATATGAAACGACCTACCGTATAGATGCAAAAAGAAAACTACAACAATAAACCAATGGCCAAAAAATTACAAACCCTAACCATGTTTTTTGATGAAAGAAAGAAGATTTAACTACAATATCCCCATAAACGAAAGATGGATAGAGATAACTAAAACAATAAACCAAGGGAAAAAAATAATTGCAATGCCAACTGCATGTTAAAATAAATGCTTGCAAACATAGATAGATAGATACACACACACACACACACACACACACACACACACACATATATATATATTGAACACAAATAGAGTAATTGTATGAGAGGTATTATAATTGGAACCAAATATTATAGACAGGAAAATGAAAAATATTCAAAAAACAATAGAATAATTCACAACAAGAAGCTTGAAATAGATAAGGGTGTATATATGTGTGTGTGTGTGTGTGTGTGTGTGTGTGCAATAAATGATATCCATACATGCATGGATTCTTAGATTCATTGGAGCACAATAAATATAGTTTATTCTACACATTACATTTTTTCGATGTCTTTACAATAAAATTTTAAGCTTATGACGAAAAATTGTCCATAGGTGCTTGTTTATCAACATATTTATTAGAAGCATATTGGGGATAAAATTAATTCAGCGGGTGTTAAATGTTGTTCTTTCTAATATCTATTTTATCTGATCAATTTATTTGCTTGAAGTTCTTGTCGGGATTTTATTTGCTGGACTATAGATACATTTGTACAAGATATTGCAAATCATTGCCTTTACCATACATTTCTTGTAAATATTATTCATAAAAAGGGAAATGGTATTCAATTCCCTTAAACATAGAGATACACACACACACACACACACACACACACACACACACACACAAACACACATATATATATCCGATAGGATATTTTGTTTGATGTTCCCGCTGCGATTTTCATAGGTGCAGGTGTGAATTGCATTTGTCAGCATCAGAGGTGGCCTGACGGGTGGTGAGTTGGCTAGTTTTTTTAAATGGGCAGACCGAGGCTACTAATTATGTGGGTTGGTGGTTGTGGATTTGGTGTTCTCGATACGCAAAAACTGAATCGCAAGTGTTTATGTATTGAAATACCCCTTTCATATTTAAAAATATACATATAGGCATAAATATATATCCATATGTATAGACCAAAACCACTATGCTTTATTTCACAATGCAAGATCAATCTATATATACACATGTATTTCTAATCAGTTGTGTATGTTATCTTTATATTTATTTATGTAGATTTTAATATAAGAATAGTTAAAAATAGTATAAATTTTCAAAAATTTGAAAGCCAAAAAATAGATGTCATAAGAAGAAGGATAAAATAAGGAATATCAATATGTTCAATGGTATTCTTTTTCTGATAATATATTTTTTTTATTGTGATTTTATGTTTAATGTGGGTTGATGATGATCTACCAGCTTCTTGTGGTGTTGATGTTGTTCCCTAATATTTATTTTGCAGTTTTCTTGATTGTTGGTAATATTTAGTGCTAAATAATGTAGTTTGAATTTAGAACTGACAAGGTGATTCTTACATAGATTTCTTGTCTTCAATTAATATTTTTCATCATATATTTTCCCCATTGTTTGCTAGAAGTTCCCTACGACAAATTTTTCATTGCGATGGTTTACCTCTTGGAGATTTTTAAATTTTATAGAATCCTATGAACTTCAAAAATAGAATTGACCTATACCTTTGGTGTGTTGGAGTGAAAAAGACACTGAGAGGGGGGGGGGGTGAATCAGTTTCATGAACTAGTTTGACAAATTTTACAGAAACTTAAACAAAACAGATTTATGCTCTCATTTATCAATGATTAACTCATCCATATATTGAATGCAATCACATATAACTATAATGAGAAATATGATAGTGAAAAATTGCATAATAAAGCATTCACACAATAAATCAAAGGAACCAAAGATGAGAAAAGTGACACAAGATATGCTGAGTGGAAAACCCTCCTGGGGTAGAAAAACCACTCCTAAATTGCTACCTTTTTAGGCTTATATTTGTAAAACCATTTTTAACAATGCCTTATAGGCTGATTTCTGAGCACCAAATCAAAGAGAACCAACCCCTCATTTTGAAACACCAATTTCAAGGAGCACCAACCCCTTTTCAGTTTACATAAAATACAATGATACAAAGGGTCTCTCTATTTCTCCCTTTTCTCACAAGTGCCTCTCAACAGACAATACCTACAATCCTCAAGGTTCCGAGTTGAGCCTTTAGAATTCTAGTCATTGTCTCATCTTAAGACAACTTGTATGATCTTTATGTTTAAGATTTACAATCTCAAAATAAAACATGTCTCATAGTATAGACAATACAATAGCTATGTTTCACTCACACTTTTTCTCAGTCATTTTCATAGTTCAAAAATAGTGATTAATACCTCTTTATCCTCTAATTGATATATCTGAAAATTACCTAAAATTAAAACCAACAACATATGTGTATCTTGTCCATCAAATGGGGTATTTTCAATAAGACAAACTTCTGTTGAATTTGAGCCAGGTGTCTTTTTAGATTCAGAGAAGTGAGCAAACAAAAATAGATTTTTGCTGACAGAATGAGCAAGAATGAGTATTTTAAGAAAATAACACTAAAACCCTCAGAGGCCATGAAAGGTGGATGTAATAAACATGATTTTGAATCTTTAGCATAGGGTTTTCTTTCTAGAAGGCCAATGTGTCATTTTTGCATTTGATCTCAGAACCTTGGAGAAAAAAATAACAGATCTACACCAATGAAAGCATCTGAACCAAGAATATAGTAATGTTTACACAAGTAAGATTATTTTCAAAGAAGAAAAAATAAAAAATAATACCCTCAAAGCCCTTTTTCCATTCGAATAGAAAAACAAAATGGTAGTAATACCAAATGGAAAATATATGAAATGTAACCGATTTCATGTTCCCCCAAAATAAAAAGAGTGATGCTTTCAGAGAAACCCATGAACAAACAATGATGTAACTGAAATAGAATGCAATATCTGACAAAGAAAAACCTCCCAATGCGTTTTTTGATTCGAGATAAGAAAAATAGTAACTACCATTCCTCATTTAGCTAGAAAAACTTTCCTTAAAAACAAGAAATAGATAATACTTGATCGAGCTTAAAAATGCTTCTAAAAAATCAAAAGATACCAGATTATATTGATAGGAACACAGCTGGAGAAACTTTTGAATCTCCTTCCATGCTCGTCTCCACACTTTACTATCCCTATCATTGTTCTCACAAAAGGTAGAGGCGTTTGCAACAAGACAAGAGTGGCAGAGAAATGAAAGAAACATGATACCCATGGCAGCAGTGAGGCTAGGGTCCACCTTTAGTGAAGTGAAAACCTAAAATAGTGCTTGCCCTAATTTCCTTTTACTTGGCTTTCAACGTCTTCTCAATCGATGACTTTGACAAGTCACAAAAAAAATGTTTGAAGTCTGAAATTATCATAATCAAATAATCAGTGCATTTCAAATCCGCAGACAAAGACTTTAGTTGATCTTAATAATTACCAAGTGTTCGATGTCTTAATCATTATGCAATTTCCAACTTTCAAAGTGACCTTTTAAAAAATATATATATTTCCTCATACTTGATGTCGGCCCTAAGGCCTAAAGAATTAGCTAATCAATGCTGCCAAATGAACCTTAGCAATTTCAAAAAATATTTTTTTGGCCTTTAGAACTCGATGCAACTATGACTTCTTTCTAAGTCATTTTAAAATGCAAGTAAGTCTAGATAATTCCTCCAATCAACAATACAAAATTTCCATGAAATAACCTTTTTCAAAATTGAGGCCAATTGATATCAGCTTGTAAGACAAAGCTATATATCTAGCTATATGAAATGAATTCAGGATCATAGATAGATATACAAAATAAAAACTTGGAGATCACCTTAGCACAATATAGCTCAAAAAGTTAAACCTGCCAAACTAGTACTATACCACCTGTCATACAAATGTGATCAGAACCTCAGCTGAATTGAACATCACAAACATCTAAAAACAAAACCTTGTGAATTCCATTATCAACCTAAATATAGAATCATAATACTATTAAAAAGATGCCTTGTAATCTACACATGGAGTCAAGAGATCAGTACCATCAAAACCATCATCACAATGCTGAAGCCAAAACTAAATATAAACAAGAGTGCCAACCATCTAAATGTAAATAATGCAACTGATAATCAATCACCAAGATGCCAATTTGAAACACAATTTTGACATGAAGGACAAATACCAAAAGATAAGTTCAACAAACTCTCCCTTTTTCCTTGATGGAAAAAACTGAGCCATCAAACCAAAAAACTGAACCAGAACCAAGAGGTCATTATTCTTCCCCTTTTTGTCTCAAGGACAAAGGGGAAAATAGTGAAATTCCAAGAAGTTGAATAGAAATAGCTACAGATATAGCAATGGAGCAGCAAATAGAAATCCATGTCAATTAGCAATAAGCTGCTAAGAGAGCTAAAAGCTCCCCCTAACACGAAGATAAAGTATTAAGAGAGCAAAGATTGAGAGACAACTCTCAATCTAGACCAAAGTCTTTCAAATACCTTTTTAGCCAAAGGCTTAGTGAAGATGTCAGATACTTGTTCTTGTGTAGGAACATATTGCACATAAACCTCATTAGCGAACACCTTTTCATGAAGAAAGTGAAATTTAATAACAATGTATTTAGTGCATGAGTGCATAACAAGATTTTTGGAGATATTAATTGCACTAGTATTATCACACATAATAGAAATAGGTTTAGGAACTTCAATACCCATGTTAGATAGAGTTTGTGACATCCAAATTACTTGAGTACAACAAGATGTGGCAGAAATATATTATTCTTTAGCAGTAGAGAGTGAAACAAATTCTTATTTTTTGTTGTGCCATGCCACTAATCGATCACCAAGAAAGAAAGCAACACCATTGATGCTTTTCCTATCATCCAAACAACCAGCCTAGTTAGCATCAATATATGCAATTAATGAAAAATCATTGCTTCTAGGATACCAAAGACCATAATCAAGTGTTCCCTAAACATATTTAAGAATCCTTTTAACAACATTAATATGAGATTCCTTAGGAGATGACTAAAATCTTGCAACCATGCAAACTGCCTACATTTTGTCAGGTCTAAAAGCTGCTAGATATAAAAAGCTGCAAATCATTGACCTATAGTCAGTTGGATTTACATTAGGAGAATCATCAACCTTGCTAATTTTGCAACCTGAAACCATTAGAGTGCTAACTAGATGACATTCATCCATTTGGAATTTGTTGAGCATCTCTCTTGCATACTTTATTTGAGAGAGAAAAATACCAGTTTCAAGTTGAGAAATTTGAAGACCAAAAAAGAAAGTTAATTCTCCCAACATTGACGTTTCAAACTTAGATTCCATAATTTGAGAGAATTTTTTACTCAAAGCAGTGTTGTTGCAGCCAAGGATAGTATCATCTACATATATTTCAACAACCATAACATCAGAAAATTCAATCTTAACATAAAGATTGTTGTCTACACCTCCTCTAATAAAACCTTTTGAAATTAGATGATTATCCAGTCTAGAGTACCAAGCTCTAGGAGCTTTTTTTAGGCCAACATTTTTCAGCCTATAAACATGATTAGGCTTTTTTTTTGCAAATGAACCCTTTAGGTTGTTCTATATAAACTTCTTCATCTAAATAACCATTCAGAAAAGCAGTTTTGACATCCATTTGATATAAAATAAAGTTATTAAAAATAAAATAAGCCAAGAATATTCTAATAGATTCAAGTCTAGCTACAGGTGCAAATTATTCACCAAAGTCAATACCTTCTTGCTGAGCATATCCTTTGTAGACATACCTAGCCTTGTTGCGAACAACATGGCCATTTTCATCATGTTTATTTCTGTTTATCCATTTACCCCCTATGACATTTTTGTCATCTGGTCTTGGGACTAACTCCCAAGTATGATTTTTCTCAATCTGATTAATTTCTTACTGCATTGCATTAAGCCAACATTCATCAGTTAGAGCTTCATCAATTTTTTTTGGCTCAAACTGTGTAACCAAACAGAAAGCAGTAAGCTCAACTATGTGATCTTTTTCATTAGATTTAGCAGTTCTTCTTCTTGTTTGAACTCCTACAGATTTATCTCCAATAATCAGATCTTTAGGATGGTTTCTAGCAAGATATTTTGAAGGGGTTTTTGTCACACATTTTTAAGGACTTGTTTCAACATTTTTAGAATTTTCTTCAACAAGTTTAGGACTTGTTTATTCAACTTCGGGTTTTGTTGTTTCAAAGCCTTTTGAATTTATTTCAAGTTCAAATTCTTCTTCCTCATCATCTTGCATAGGTTCAACATCTAAAAGAAGATTTTCATCAAATTTGACATTGATAGATTCAATAATCTTATTCAACCTATTATTAAAGAATTTATAGGCTTTTCTATGAGTGGAGTATCCTAAAAAGATACCTTGATCAGATTTAGATTGAAAGTTTCCTAAATTATCATCATCTCTCTTGATAAAACACTTACAACCAAATATTCTAAAGTATTTAATTGAGGCAGATTTACCATACCATAGTTCATATGGAGTGAAATTGGATTTCACTTTGATTTGTACTCTATTCAAGATGTAAACAGCTATATGAACAACTTATTTCCAGTACATGTTTGGCAATTTTTCTTCATCTAGCATAGTCCTTTCCATCTCTTTAACTGTTCTAATCTTTCTCTCAACAAACCCATTCTGTTGAGGTGTTCTGGTAGCAACATATTATCTTTTTATGCCTTGTCTTTCACAATAGTCAATGAATTCTTGTGAGGTGAATTCACCACCTTTGTCAGATCTCAGACATTTCAATTTTAAATCTAACTCCCTTTCAACCATTTTTCTAAAGACTTTAAAACATTCAAAATCTTTAGATTTATGCTTGAGGAAAGTAACCCATACCATACGAGAGTAATCATCAACAAATAACATGAAATATTTCTCACCATTGATAGATCTAGTCCTTGTAGGACCATATAAATCTGTATGAACAAGTTGCAGAGGCCTAGTAGAAGATTTTTTTTTAGATTTAAAGCTCGCCTTTGTTTGCTTGCCTTTGAGACATTCTTTACAAATTGCATTTTCAAGTTTTCTTAAGACAGACAAACCTCTTACATTCTAGTTTTTGCTGATCCTAACCATATTGTCAAAGTTAATGTGACCTAGTCTCTTATGTCACAACCAAATTTCTTCAAATTGACTCATTAAACACATACCTTGATTATTTTCATTACCAGATTTGTCAAGAAGATTGTAAACATTTCCCTTAGTCCTTCCAGTAACAATAGCCTTTCCAAGCTTATTTTTAATCTCACATCCCTATGAAGTGAAAAAAACATTATAGCCACTATCACAAATTTGACTGACACTTAGAAGATTGTGCTTTAGACCTTCTAAATAATACACATTGTAGATAGGAGTATCCTCATTCAGAAGAAGTGAACCTCTACCTTTGATTTGTATACCAGAATTGTCACCAAACTTCACATACCTGCCTACATAATCTTGAAGATTTATGATTTTTTCTTCATTACCAGTCATGTGGTTAGAACAACCACTATCCAGGACCCATAAGTCCTTTTTCTTGGACATTTGAAAATTTGTTTGATAAACATAGTTTTCTCTATGTTTTTGACATTTTCAGGTTTCCAAACCTTTTTGGTTTTCTATTGTTTAATTTGCATATCAGCTTTGCACTGCTTAGCAGAATGACCCACGGTATTGCATTTAAAGCATATGATATGTCTAGCAAAACCAAGGTGTTTCTTCTAAACAAATCTATGTATTCTAGGATTCATAAACCTGCAAGAGCTCACTTTGTGGCCAAATATATTGCATAAAAAATAGTACCCATAAAAGAAAGGGTTGAAATAATATGATGATCTGTTATTCCTAAAAGGATGAACATGATTCTTATCAAAATCAAGATGATTAGATTCATAGCAGTTGTTTGTAGCAACATCATTTTTCTTTGCACCATCATTTGAACATTCACCCTTCATGAACCCAATACCAGTTTTGTCCTTGTTCAATTTCTACTTACTAAGCATGTCATTTAGTTTTAGAGTACTCTCATACTTTTCAATAGTCTTTCTAAGATCAACAATTTCATGTTCAATATTTTGAATTTCTTGATCTTTATTACTTATACTGATACAAAGACAATCCTCAACTCTCTTGGCTTCTTCAAGATGAGTCTTTAGAGAGACTATTTCTTTGTTTGAAGTTTTCTCTTGAGCAAGAGCTTGAGTATAATTTTGTTCTTGAGCAAGAATTTTTTTTTTTGAGTTTTCTAATCTCTTTTAAAGCACATTTCAATTCACCTTCTAGATCTACTTCGCCATGTTCAGCATCATTGTTGTTAGTATCTTCTTGCGAATGATTCTAGGCATGAATAAGTTCTCATCTTCTTCATCTAAAGAATCTTCAAATTCAGTGTCTATTTCATTTTTGTTGAACAAACTCTTCTTCTTTTTGAAGTTGAATTTTTGTTTAGGTATATAAGCCTTTTTCTTAGGCATTTTTTCAGATTTCTCATTGTCACTATTCGGATCACCATAGGGGCACTTTGTAGTAAAGTGACCTATTTTTCCATAGTTAAAACACTTGAAGGGAAGTTTTCCCTTATAGTTTCCAGATCCCTTTTTGAGCTTTCTAACAAAATGGGATTCTTTAGAATTAGAAAATTTTGATTCACTAACCTCATCTTTTTCTTTCCTTTTAGTATTAAAAGAAATTTCATTTCCAGAGGAATTTTTTTTACTGATTCTCATTTCATAGGCAGTCAGAGTGCCTTGTAAGTAGCTTCAAATTTAGTTGGTAATGTTCTAATGACCTTAGTTACAAAATCAAATTGTTTTACTTCTTCTCCCAGCCCTTTCATGGCATTAACAATTTCATCAAATCTCAAGAAGTAACCAGCTACTTTTTCATCGTCCCTCATTTTTATTTCTTCAAACTGATGTTTTAGAGTAAGGACTTTTGACTGTTTAACTTTTTCATTTCCTTGATAGATGGTTTCAATTTTAATTCAGATATCCCTAGTAGAGTTGCACTGCATGACTTTGATAAAGACATCTTTAGTCAATGCACACAGGAGAGCATGTTTTTCTCTAGCATTAGTTTCATATTTTTTCTTCTCATCAGAACTTGTGGGCAATGTAGTTGGTATAGTGTACCCAGTTAACACTATGCTCCACACATCGAGATCAATAGAAGCTAGATAAGTCTCCATTCTAATTTTCTAGAATACATAATCCGTTCCACCAAATAATGGAGATGTAGTCATAGATGTGCCTTCATAAGCTTGAGACATTTTAAATAGACTCCAAGACCAAAATCAATCCTAGGTTGGTTAGACCTATTAGAGGACCCTACGCTCTGATATCAATTGTTGGAGTGAAAAAGACACTTATTTGAATCAGTGTCATGAACTGATTTGACAAATTTTATAGAAACTTAAACAAAAAAAAATTATGCTCTCATTTATCAATGATTAACTCATCCATAGATTGAATGCAATCACATATAACTGTAATGAGAAGTATGACAGTGAAACATTGCATAATAAAGCATTCAAAAAATAAATCAGAGGAACCATAGATGAGGAAAGAGAAACAAGATATGTCGAGTAGAAAACCCTCCTGGGGTAGAAAAACCACTGCTAAACTATTGCCTTTTTAGGCTTATATTTGAAAAACCACTTTTAACAATGCCTTATGCTGATTTATGAGCACCAACTCAAGGAGAACCAACCCCTCATTTTGAAACACCAATTTCAAGGAGCACCAACCCCTTTTTGGTTTATAGAAAATACAATGATATAGAGGGTCTCTTTGTTTCTCTCTTTTCTCACAAGCACCTCTCAATAGACAATACCTACAATCATCAAGGTTCTGAGTTAAGCCTTTAGAATTCTAGTCATTGTCTCATCTTAAGATAGCTTGTATTGATCTTTATGTTTCAGATTTATAGTCTCAGAATAAAACATGTCTCACAGTATAGACAATACAATAGCTGTGTTTCACTCACACTTTTTCTCGGTCATTTTCACAGTTCAAAAATAGTGATTAATCCCTCTTTATCCTCTAATTGATATATCTGAAAATTACAACCAACAACATATGTGTATCTTGTCCATCAAATGAGGTATTCTCAATAAACAAACTTCTGTCGAATTTGAGCCAGGTATCTTTTTAGATTCAGAGCAGTGACGACACAAAAATAGATTTTTGATAACATAATGAGCAAGAATGAGTATTTTAAGAAAATAAAACTGAAACCCTTAGAGCCCATGAAAGGTGGATGTAATAAATATGATTTTGGATCTTCAGCCAGGGTTTTTCTTTCTAGAAGGCCAATGTGTCATTTTTGCATTTGATCTCAGAACCCTAGAGAAAACAATAACAGATCTACACCAATGAATGCATCTGAGCCAAGAATATAGTAATGTTTGCACTAGTAAGATCATTTTCAAAGAGGGAACAATAAACAATAATACCCTTAAAGCACTTTTTCCATTCGAATAGAACAACAAAATGGCAGTAACAAAAAATGCCAAATATATGAATTGTAACCGATTTCATGTTCCCCCAAAATACCAAAAAGAGCGATACTTTTAGAGAATCCCATGAACAAACAATGATTGGCATTTTTAGAATCAACAATGATGTAACTGAAATAGAATCCAATATCTAATAGAGAAAAACCTTCCAATGCATTTTATGATTCAAGATAAGAAAAACAATAATTGCCATTCCTCATTTAGCTAGAAAAACTTTCTTTAAAAATAAGAAAGAGATAATACCTGATCGAGCTTAAAAATGCTGCTACAAAATCAAAAGATACCAGATGATATTGATAGGCACCCAACTAGAGAAACTTTCGAATCTCCTTCCATGCTCTTTTCCACACTTTACTATCCTTGTGATTGTTCTCACAGAAGGCAGAGGTGTTTGCAATAAGACAAGAGTGATAGAGAAATGACTGAAACATGATACCTATGGTGGCGGCGAGGCTAGGGTTCCACCCTTAGCAAAATGAAAACCTAAAAAAGTGCTTGCCCTAATTTCCTTTTCCTTGGATTTTAACGCCTTCTCAATCGATGACTTTGACAAGTCACAAAAAAATGTTTGAAGTCCGAATTATTATAATCAAATAATCAGTGCATTTCAAATCCATGGACAAAGACTTTAGTTGATCTCAATAATTACCATGTTTTCGATGCCTTAATAATTATGCAATTTTCAACTTTCAAAGTGACGTTTTTTTTTATAATTATTTCCTCATACTTGCTATCGGCCCTAAGGCCTAATGAATTAGCTAATCAATACTGCCAAATGAACCTTAGAAATTTCAAAAAAGAGATTTTTGACCTTTAGAACTCGATGCAACTATGACTTATTTCTAAGTCATTTTCAAATGAAAGTAAGTCTAGATAATGCCTCTAATCAATAATACAAAATTGCCATGAAATAACCTTTTTCAAAATTGAGGCCAATTGATATCAGCTTGTAAGCCAAAGCTATATATCTAGCTATATGAAATGAAAGCATGATCATAGACAGATATACAAAATGAAAACCTGGAGATCACCTTAGCACAATATAGCTCTAAAGGTCAAATCTGTCAAACTAGTACTATACCACCTATCACACAGATGTGATAAGAACCTTAGCTGAATTGAACATCACAAACACCTGAAAACAAAACCTTGTGAATTCCATTATCAACCTGAACATAAAATCATAATCCTGTAAACAAGATGCCTTGTAATTTGCACATGGATTCAGGAGATCAATACCATCAAAGCCATCATCACAATGCTGAAGCCAAAACCAAGTATGCCAAAACTGAATATAAACAAGAGTGCCAATCATCTGAATGTCAACAATGCAACTAAGAATCAATCACCAAGATACCAATCTGAAACACAATTTTGACATCAAGGAAAAATACCAAAAGATAAGCTCAACATGGTGTTCCTTCGATATGTTTCATTTGTGTATGCTTTCGTACCTCTGGTAAGGTTCTACTTAATGTAGGTTTTTGGCCATCTCTTTTTTACCTTTCAGTCTTCGGTGTTTTAGTAACAACTATTTTACAATTTCTTTATTTCTCTTTAATATTTAGTGCCATGCAATCTAGCTCCATTTTTTTATTGACAAGATAATTTTTACATAGATTGCTTGTGTTGTATCAATATCTTGCATAATACTATTTTGCACACTTGCCCTTAATGGACTATTTATTTTTGTAGTTCACATGTTCTATTCTCTATGTTTCAATATGTATTTTTTAGCATGACGCTTTATAAGTTGCTTATTCCACATGGAAATCATGTTGATTACATGTTGCATTTATCTCTACTTTACCATGCCCATCCAAAAAAAAAATATTCGCATATCAATAACCCAATGTCATTTTCGACCCCTCTCTCGTGTATGATTTTTTTCTTTGCTATAGGGAAGAATTGAACACTATTTTTTCTTCCTTCCACATCATCGTACAACAATACCAACACGCATTTCCCCTTGTGCGAGCACACACTTTCCATCCAATGTTATTTTTGAGCTTCACCTTCTATAGACTTTTATACTTTGTCGTAGCTCAACATTGGACACTACATTTAGTTCCTCTCATTGCACTACAAAACACAATTGACATGCAAAGACCCTCGTGTGGGCATCTACTTCTAATTCATAGCTATAGGCTTGAGCTTGATGTACAAATTATTTATGAAACAATTGATGCAATTAAGGAGTTGGGTGTCAAGAGTGTTTAATGTGTCATGAAGCCTTTGTCCATCAAGATCATGGTATGTAATTGATAAACATGATAGTATTTTCCCTGGCCAAGTATGTTGCTTTTGTAGATAGAGATTCAGATAATTGTAATTATGGGTTATGCAGTTCATTGGTCAAATAACTATGTAATGTGTATTGAAATGTGAATTGAAAGAATGGAGAAAAGGAGGAGGTTTTTTTTCCTACAGAGCATGCAGTCATGTGCTATGAAATTTGTGGTGTTTGTGATGAATTTATAATTCATGAAATTTTCAAACAAATTACAAGTCATGCTATTTGCTACAGATTTTATAGCATTTTTGGCTACATGTTCTACACGGGAAGAGTGATTTGGTGTGTGTGTGTGTTGCACTTACCCGCTTGATGATTGTGTGAATTGCATAGCCCATGTTGTTCAACCACCATCCTTTTGTTGTGCATTGCGCCAAGTGGAGGTAAATGCAATATTGAATATCTCAATTTGAGCATGTTTATTTTTTTGACTGTATTGTGAAAATGACCCACTGTGAGGTTGGTTGGATAGAAAATTATTGAAAAATGGTGCCATGCACCTCTATTAGATAGTATGTTGGAGGGAGGTACAAGTGTTATGCCCAACAACCTACGATGCTTAGCCTCTTATTGTTGCTTTAAGTTGTGTTGCAATCTCTTTTTCCCCGTTCTATATACATCTAGCAAACAAGAGACATTTTCATAGATTGAAATAAAAAATTTCTTTCACTTGAAGCATAAACAAGGTTTGTTTTATTAAATTATATTTTATTAAGTTTTGCATTTTACTATTTGTTCATGCATGGCTAGTTATGTTCCAGTGGATATCAAAATTAGGTATATTTTTCAAGTTATTTGTGTGCAATTTATTCTTTCAAGAAAAGTTTTATTAGGTATGTTTTAATGATCTCTGGCTATTTCATCAAAAAAATTGGTTATTATGTAGATTGCTTGTGTTGTATCAAAATCCACTTTCCCATAACAAACTATTCATTATTGTAGTTCACCTGTTCTATTCTCCATGTTCTTAAGTTTTAATTATTGTGTTTTCCTTTTTAATGTTCACTATAGCATGCTAAGACTTTTGTTTTGCAAATATAAACATAATTTATTACTTATGTTTTCATATATATATATATATTCATACATTCATTGAGGTTCCCTCAGTCTCAACACAAGGTATACCTGCATCTTGTTTATATGATCTCTTCTATTGTAGATACATTGCATATTATTTGTTATAAACTATACAATTGCTTATATTTCTTAATTTACATATTATCTATGAATTACACATGTTTCCTCTACTGAACTTCAAATCCTCTTTTTGACTAACTATATCTGATTGAAACCATTTTAGATTGCAAACATTGTCAACTGTATTTGTACATCTCCAGAATACTAAATAGCTTTTTCATTACATGTTTGGGATGGTCTACAAGTTGTAACTACATTCTATTTATATAGAAGGTAAGGTTGTATGTCCTTTATTCCATGTGTTGTTTGATGACTATATGTCGAGTTCTTTGTCTTAAATCATACAACTATATTTAAAAAAATAAAATTATAATGCTGATTTCAACTAGAGTAAAATCATACATTAATGAAATCAGATTTCTAGAATCTATAATGCTTAAGATTTGTTATTTCTGGATATTTGATTGTGTTTGAGTTTTAGGCTCCCAAATATTGGCTTCATGATTGATCATAGTGGTGGCCAATGTATTTTCTTGCTCAAGGGTTTGATGGAAGCCCGTGAGACTGCATGAACCAATTTGGCAGGGTGGACAATATGACTTCTTTTCTTCTATTCATACTACATCCAATTGCACCTAGAAAGTATGCCTACATCTTATCTTTAAACACTTTTGTTTTGAAAATATGAAGATAATTTATTCCTTTGTTTGCATATATATATTCACATATTTATTGAGCTCCCATGTTTTTGATTTTAATATGGTCCCATCTCTTATAGGTGCCCAAAAATTGGCTTCATCATTGATCATATTGGTGGGAAATGTATGTTTTTTCTTGGGGGTTTGGTGATAACCCATTATGTATGACCCAATATGGTAGGGTGGAGAGAAAACCTTCTTTCCTTCTGTTCATACTATATCGAAGTCAACCTAGGAGGTATGCCTGCATGTTATCTAAGACTTTTGTCTAGGAAATACAAACATAATTTATTCCTATATTTTTGTATATATATTTGTGCATTCATTCAACTCCTATGATTTTGATTTTAATATGGTTCCCACATTTTTTTCAATCCTATAAAAAATAGAGTAATTCTATAACAAGAGTTTCATTATCTCGCATTCAATATTATAGAGGAATAGAGGGATTATAATAGAACTATTAGTAAAACATACATACATATATTTATGCATATATACATATATAGACACATGTATACATATATTTATATATACATTTAATATATATACATTTAATATATATATACATATAATATGTGTGTGTGTGTATCTGCACGACTCGCATGTTCTGGTGCACAATAGTTTGAACACCCTCCAATCTGGTTTAAACCAAAGGTGGAGCATACCATTTTTACAATAGTCTACTATCAAACCAATACCACTGTCATGCAAAGCAAAAAAAAAGATCACGACACAATTCTTAATAACAAATCTATATAACAGTTGGCTTTCAAGTTCAACATTCAAGCTACATTATTTGGTAGAAAACTCCTTTTATAGTTTGCCTATTTGTCTATAATATTTAGTCCTAGCTAATGTATCTTGAATTTTGAATTGACAACTGGACTGTTACATATATTGCTTGTGTTCTATCAGTATGTTCCATGGTATATTCTTGAGCTCATCTATTTTAAGCTCTATGTAAGAAACTATTGATTCTAATAGTTTGCTTCTTGTTCCTTGAATTGTTAATTTGTACAGGGCTTCTCCCGATAAAAGTGGCCCTTGTAGGTGATTCAAAACCTTGACAATCTCAAACCTTCATATTTTGATGAGCAATGTAAGTCTTCAATGGGAATAGAATATCATGGGAAAAAAATGGACAAAAGAAAAGGGCAATAACCTATATAGAATCATATGAAACCAACACTACAATTGCTATTTCAACAACACAACTTAATCAAAGTATATTTTCCCACACTATCGCATTCAATATTCTATTTACTTCATACGACCACATTCCCTTCCTAGATATCTATATACGAATAAAAATTCTAGGGTGCAATAGGCCCCTCATGAACAAACGCTTGCCATTTGACTTTCGAGTGTCAGATCCACCAACACCACCATCGCCTGCATGACAACATGGAATATTGCATTTTCTTTGCTCGCCTGCATTTGCTTCGCCCACCCACATTGTACAAAAATAATAGAATGCATTAATAGTGCTGTGAGAAAACACTTTCCATTCCCGTTCCACATATCAAGGTCACCAACTTCACCATTGCCAACCCAAATAATATTGCCCACAAAAAAAAAAAATCCAGCCGATTCGCCGCATGTTGTATGTCTTGTATTAGTATGTTTCATGTTTTTTTTTATATGAACTATTTGAATTATGTGATAAGAAAGTTTTCTTCATGATATTATTTTACTCAGCTCCCCATACCAAGCTTCTCATTATGTTGGTTTTCCTTTTCTACACTCCATATTTAAAAGTTGTGTTGCGTCAGTTAAAGCCATTTCAATTTTGAGAATGTGCCATTTTGTAATAAAGATGAAATTTATGGCATAGCCACCTAAAATCCAAGTTGCATTTTGATACAATAAAGGGTGTGCAATACAACACATATTGGTATATTACATATTGAAAATAGCATAAAAGATGAGGGAAATAAATGACCACGATTAAATAGACCTGGGCAGTTTGTTTCAGGGAGCTTGAAGCAGATCAGGGAGAAAATAATATCATGAAACATATTGATGCAAGATTCAAGATATGTTCTTTGTTAATAAATATTGAAGACACATATATACAAAATATATAAGAGGTGTTAGAATAACAATTATTTTCTACAAGTTGTCTTACATGGGTATTTTGCATAAATGATTAAAGAAAGAAGATTTAACTATAATCTATCCATAAATGGCTATAACACCAAAGATAGAAACATATAACAAGAAGACATGAACAATAAATTAATCATCTATGCAAAAGGACTTGCAGATTGTGAAGAACAACACTTTTTAATCTAGCATAGAACGGTTTCGACAATACCACAATAATCTACTATCAAACTAGCCACGTAGATGATTTTTACAATAGTCTGCTATCAAGCCAACTCCAAAATCACTATTTCGACAGTACAAGTTAATCAAATCATACTTCCCCACACTTTCAACAGTCAATATTGCATTTACTTCCTCCACCTGCATTTACTTCTTTCACACCCATTCTCCAACAACCACAAAATGCATTAACACTCTCACAAGAAAACACATACCATTCAGCTTCCGCGTACCATGGACACCAACTCCACCACTACCAATGCACATAACTATGAACCTCCATGTCCCAACAAAAAAAAAAACACTGTCAAGCTCGCGCCAACCGACTAATACCTGCCACCTAAAATCCCAAATCACAGCTAGGCTGATGGAAACTTCAAACAAAATGGAACCAGACTCCACCACCACCAATCCATGTAATCAGCAAGCTCCATGTCATCATGCCAAAACCTAGTCAAGTTCTCCCCATTCGGGGCATGTCTAGCACTAAGGACTCCAATACACGGTTGGCCTGGTGCAAAACCTAGAGGGGGCTTCACACAAAATAGCTTTCTGACCCTGATATCTATGGTGTTGCCTTTGCTTCTTAACTATTTTCCTGATAGTTGTTTTATAATTTCCCTATTTTGTCCATAGTATTTGGTGGGAAATAATGTAGCTCGAATTTTGAATACACAATGCAACTGTTACATAGAATCTATTGTTATACCTTGTCTAGACAATGATGGAATTTTTGGTAAGCATGAATATGTTGAAAAATGAAATCTATGCATTCATTTCATTGACATGTTAAAAAACACTTGACAATCAAAGGAAAATGAGAGATGTTTCAAAAAACACATTAAATCAAATATTTAAATATGGAGAATAGAAAAGGCACAACACGATAATGAACAATTTGGTAAGGCAAATTGGAAATAAGAACATCATGAAGAACACTTTGTTAACAACAAGTCCAAATAGTTGAGAGAGAAATAATACCATGAAACATATTCATACAATAGGAAAAGAAAAATTGGAAAACACCTATTACGAAAACACCTAAGAACGAGATGAAAATGATTGATGTTGTGGAAACCACATTAAATAGAGCTTTAAGATATTGAGAATAGAAGAGGAAAACTATGATAATGAACAATTTGTTATGGTGAACTGAAAAGAAGAATATCATGAATATCCACTTGCCTATAACAAAATGTTCATTACTGTAGGTCACCTATTCTATTCTTCATGGTGTTGAAGTCTATTTATTATGGGTTTCTGACCATCTGTGCTTTTTTTTTTATTAATAAGTGTCTTTCTAGTTATATAATAGGTATTAGAATGTAACTTATCTAGTACTAAATATTATAGAGAAAATCCCCATATAAATAGAATTTTAAAATATGCAGCATAGAAGAGGGAAACTATGAGAATGTATAGTTTCCTATGTGGATTTCAAAAGAGGAGTGGCATGAAGAACAACTTTTCATGGGATGCTAAAAATAGATGACGGGAAATTAATATCATGGAATATACTGATAGGACACATATAACATGTTCCATCCACACAAAATAGCCATGACAATTAAGAGTTTGTTATAATGAGCTTGAAACGATTGAGGGAAAAAGAGTATCAGGAAACATATTGGTGCAACACAAGTAGTGTCTATAATAGTTATAAGATATATTACAATAAGACATGACAATCAAACATAAATGGTTGTGTAATAGCTCTTTTGTAATCTCTATATTTGTCTAGAATATTTAGTGCTAGCGAATGTACCTCGAATTTTATTGATTAAGTTTGTGGCATTATAAGTATTTTCTAGAGGTTATTGCTACGTATTTCCTGTACGAGGTCTATTTGAGGTTCTCCCATGGTCGAATAACTCGATTCAATACAACTTTTCCTTCTTAGACACCATCAACACTGCATATATATGTTGGCAGTGACTTGACTTGGTTTTTAAATGCCCAGCATGGAGGTTCCTAATTATGTGGGTTGGCAGTGGTGGCTTATGTATATCTATATGTATATGTGTATGCATATGTGTGTGTATGCATATGTATATATATGCATATGTATTTGTATATGTATATGTGTATGTATATGTATGTGTATGCATATGCATATGCATATGTATATGTGTATGTATATGTATGTATATGTATATGTATATGTATATGTATATGTATATGTATATGTATGTGTATTAAACAAACAAGAAATTATAAAACAACTATTAGACAAAAAATCATATTCACAACTGGCCTGATGAAAATCCTAATGGAAACTTTAAAAAAAAAGCCTATCAACCAAAAATATAAAGTTAAACAGGTAAAAGAGCTATTAGAATAACACTTAAGAGCCACCAAACTACTTTTTTGTGCATGCTTGCACATATATTTTTTCAACTCTCCAAATTAGTTATTTAAACCCACTTCTTTATGTCAATACCTATTTTTCTTTAGCCTATGACAAAATATCTGAGAGTTCTATTCAATGTGGTTTTCATAACATCTATGATTTTCCTCTGATTCTTATGTGTTTTCATAATAGGTGTTTTCCAATTGTGATTTTCTATGCAAAAAAGAACAGGAAAACTACGATTATCAACATTTTGTTATACATAACTAAAAACAAAGAATATCATGAAGAGCACTTTGTTATGGGGAACATGAAACAAATGAGGGGACAAGAACATAATGTAACATATTCATATAAGAAACTACCATCCCACGTAGCTAACAAGTTCCCCCACCTACATAAGCACATCTTACATGGGTATTTTGCATAAATGATTTCTTTCATGAAAAAACATGGGTAGGGTTAATAATTTTTCACCCATTCATTTATTCTTCTAGTTATCTCTGTGCATCTGTATGGTAAGTCGTTTCATATGGGTATTTTGCATACATGATTAATTTATTATTCATGTTTTCTTTTTATATGTTTGTATCTTTGGCATTATACCCATTTTGGGGATTTGAAAGAGATGATCGTTCTATATGGATGCAAAAATTATAGTTAAATCTTCTTTGTTTTATGAGAAAATATGGTTAGGGTTAGTAATTTTTTCACCGTTGGTTTATTGTTTCATATATCTCTATGCATCTTTGCCGTTATATTGATTAAAATGGGAGCATTTGCAGATTAATACAGGAGCAATTATTTTTTTCCCTTGGTTTATTGTTTTAGTTATCTCTGTGCATCTTTCGTTTGTTGTTTGTAGTTATCTTTGTGCATCTTTCATTTATTCTTTGGCACCAAGCCCACATTAAATACAACTAGTAAATCCAATGAGTTGCAATAGCCTATACAAAATCCATTCATGCCTCGCCTGACGAAAATCCTAGCAAAAAATTCAAACAAATAAATTGAATAGATAAAACAGATATTAGAAAGAATAAAAGTTAACACCCACCAAAATAATTTTATCTCTGGGCATGTGCAAGATCATCATGGAAAAAGCAGGCCCTTAAGTGGCAATAAAATTTAGAAAAATCAGAGTTAGGCAACTTGACGTAAAAAATTGAATAAGTTAACTATATTATTTCAAAAATATGTAACAATAGAATTTGTTGCAAATTGAATGTAGTTTCAAAACTACTAGGTTTATTTTTGTTTTAAAAAAATCTATTTGGTGAAAATTTGAAATTTCAATGTAGTAGTACTTAAATTTCAGGGAAAAAATAAGAAGTAGGTGTCTGTTTGACCACCCTAACCACAATAAAATGATAATACTTTTTTATAATATTTTAGATATAAGTAGAAGACTCATGTCCCGATGTGATGCATATTTTTTTGTAATTTGTTTCAATGTAAATAATTAATTATGATTTTTTATTACAAATTTTTAAAAAATAAAAAAATCGTACGTCTGACCACCTTAAGTTGGTCAAAACTTCATGAAATTCAATTCTTTTTTTTTAATCCTATATTATGTGAAACATAGAATGGACGCATGTTTCAAATTCAAAAAATGTGATACTCTTTGAAAGCTATAGATGTTTTTCAATCAGCCTACCAATTAGGACTTTAGTCGTAATTCAAACAGAAAATGAATAATAATTAGTTATTAAATTCAAAGTAAAGCATAATTTATATTGGTGGAAAGCTAATAATCTCCTTTAAAAACCCTTTTTGTTTCATCAATTTTGGGTCAAAAAAATGTCGTCAGCCACATGGGCCATCATATCACTTACATATCGCCACTTTTTGGCCCATTATGATCCTGCACATACCCCTCCAACATGTTTGTCCTTTCATTCTAACCCTCTCCATATATATATACAAACCTACTATAAAAAAAATAATAACCACACAACAAAACACATAAACAATAAATTACTAATCATTTATGCAAAAAACCCATTTAAAATGACTTACACATTCCACAGGATAACAGTTTAAAAACCCTCCAATCCCCCAAAAGACAGAGTCAAAGCCAACGATTATAACCTGCTATAAAACCAACACCACAATAGCTCTTTCACCAATGCAAATTATATAGACATACATATCTATATAAATATACACATATATGTGCACTGTTGATGGTGTTTAACAAAGAGAAGCTGCATATATATATACAATTAGTTTGTTCATCTTCAATATATATATATATATATATATATACTTATATGTATTTTTTTATGTTTCAAAGAAATTCTTCCCAATTTGTAAGGCATTTTACATGAGTGTTTTGCATAAATTATTTATTTATTATTAATGTAAAAATTGTTATTCTTTAGAATCTCTAAGTTGTTTTACATTAGTGTTGCAGTGTGGGAAAGTATACTCCGAAATGTGCCAAATAATAAATATAAAGTTGAACAGATAAAAGAGCTTTCAGAATAATAGCTAAAAGCCACCAAAGTATTGTTTTCTCCATGTTTATGCAGATAATCCATTTACTTCCTCCGCCCACATTTACTTCTTCCTCCCCCATTGTACAACAATGACAGAATATGTTAACACTCCCGCGAGAAAACACATACAATTCATCTTTCATGTATCGAGGGAACCAACTATACCACTGCCAACAATTCACATATATGTGTATATTTATATATATATGTCTATATATATATATACACAAACACACACACACATATATATACAATGTGAATTGTATAAGAAAATCAATGCTTGGAAACATAGACAGATACATATACTTATGTATATGTATTGAAGATAAAAAGACTAATTATATAAGAGGTGTCTGAATAACACATATTGAGTGCTTAATATTATAGACAAAACCCAAAATTAGAAAGAAGGCTTAAGGCTAGTTGAGTTGTTTGCTTTGTTGTATGGAGAGACCATATTCAGTGTTTTCTAGTGCAAGGGTTAATGCATCCTGCCTTTGTTGTGTAATGGCTCATATTGTCTCAAGGCAAGCAACCAATGTATTGGTTGTACGAGGTATTGAAAGAATATTTCACCTTCACTCATAAACGACCAATACACAGAGACCTTTCCCCTCCTTTCAATTTCTTTGGCGTGTGTATTTTTTTGTATCATTTTTCATTTACCTATCACTCTTGTCTCTTTTCCTAATTGATAAAAAATGAACAATCTATATGAGAGTTGACTTCTCAATTTTAAATTTAAGCTATACTATTTGCCACTAAACACTATATAGAAATAGGTAAATTCTAATAGAACTATTAGGAAAATACTTAAGAACCACACTAAAATAAGAGATGGTTGTAAATCAACTTTAAAATTTGGAGCATAGAAGACACAAATATGATAATGAATAGTTTGTTATGGGCAGCTCAAAAAAACACTATCATGAAAAACAATTTGTTATCACAAACTTTAAACAGATGAGAAAAAAAGAATATCATGAAACATTTTGATACAACACATATAACATGTTCTATCCAAATAGAATAATCACAACAAAAAATTCAGAATTGTAAAAAATTAAAACAACCCTTCATACAAGAGAAATAAAATAATTGATTACATTCCTAGAGATTTTCCATGGACCTTACTTGTATTGCTTTCTTGGGGGTTTGGCTAGAGTCCACGAGGCTTCATGATGCCAATATGGTAGGGAGGAGAACGAGCATGGGTTTAGTGTTTTTGGCTTCTACTGTCATATGTTTGTTGTTGCTTACATACTTGAACACAAAAATTCCTGCATGTACTTCTCTACTAAAAACATACTCTATTCTATCCATTCTATTTGTCATTGTTTCAATAGCTCTCTTTTCAAAAATTTCAATAGATTATTGTTATTTTGTGATATATGATAAGAGACCTTAATATTTTTCATGGACCTTACCTATCTTGCTTGCTTAGGGGTTTGGCTAGAGCCCACAAGGCTTCATGATACCAATATGGAAGGGAGGAGAATGAGTGTGGTTTTAGTGTTTTTAGCTTCTACTGTCATATGTTTGTTCTTGATTATATACTTCAAGACAAAAATTATCACATCTACTTGTCCACCAAAAACATACTCTACTCTATTGATTCTATTTGTCTTTCTTTCCATTGCTCTCTTATCAACCTTTCAAATAGATCGCTTGTAGACAATTTTTTACTATGATCCCATGTATTTAAAATGTTCTATTTTCTCTCATCCTATTTAGAACAAATAATGGTAACCTCTTTTGTTCTATATCTATGTTTTTCCCTTCATAATGTTCCACAGATACAATAGACATTGTAATGTAAATTATCTATTTCAAATTTATTCATAGTTCAAAAAGTTCATCAAATACTATTTTCTCTTGTCAAACACCAACAATATTTGTAAGTTCAAAATTTTTCCATTATCAATAAATAGATTTGGTGAACCAATTGTAAATATTCTTCATTACTTCTTTTTCTTTCTTTGCAATAGAATGTAATTCCGCTTAGAATGTACCTTTCCAAATACACAAACCAGTGTAGTCTATGATATCCTATGTAATTCATTAACATGTAACCTTTTTTGCTGACGAGTATGTTGCTTTTGTAGGTGCATGTCTGCATAATTGTACTAATTGAATATACAGTTTATTGGAAAAATATTTCTGAAGCACATATTCCATTTATAGCCATAGGGATGAAGACTCAAAAGTAGCTATTTTGGCCTGTAGGAATGTAGGGAGATGTTATAAAACTCATGACATTTTTCATAACTTGATAATTCAATGTATTTGCATAAAAAATATAAGTTGTGCTATTTGACATGGATTTTATAACACTTCTCACTGCATATCCTGCAACCCAAGAATGCTTTGGTTACCATGCCTTCAATATTGCAGATGGTGATTATTGTTTGTGTGCTATGTATATGTTTACATCGGCTAGGATGCTCCAACAAAAGAAAAAAATGCTCCGAACTATACAATGTTACCATATTAATAAATAGATTTTGTGAACCAAATGTAAATAGCATTAACTATTTTTGGTTTCTCATTACCTCTATTGGTCTTGCACATGTACTTAGTTACTTTTTATGCTTCCTTTTTTATTCCAATGAATCCAGTACAATATCTTTTCTTAAGTCAAATAAATCATTCTTTCCCCACAAAACAAGGCATGCCTTTTAATTAATTTATTCCGACTTCACAAAATGTGCATGTTGCCTTTCTATACTTCCTCCCACGAGCTTTGTTTATTTTTTCTCCATCAAAGATGCTATAAGTTAGTTTTCAATTCGATTATGAACATCTTCCCTCTCTAACTACTATTTGTTCTTATTATATTTGAGCATCCATTTATTGTTTTTCTTTAACCAAGTGCTTCTACTTTTGTCCATACGCTTATTATAGAACATCTTTTTACTATTATCAACCAATCAGAACTTCATATTTTTAACTTTAATTTTCCTTTTAATGGACTAATTTTAAATCCTTTCTCCTTGTGAACATTTTATTATACTACTATTACCCCAAAAATCACAATGAATAATAATGCTTTTATTTACAAAATTATGGACTAAATATTGCTTAAATAAGAAATAATCACATCAAATAACATGAAAGTAATAAATTATTCTACTATCACACAAGGATTGCAACAAATATGCCATACCTAAATTTATGAACTATTTTTTAAAAAAATTTCTATTCAATATTACTAATTAATTTTTTTATTCAACAATAGTAATTAAAGGGATCACTATTAACTCTTTAAAAAACAAGAATTCTTTAATATTCCAAACTTTTTATAAATACTATTTAATCTAGAACTTGAATTTTTCCATGTACTAGTATCCATATTTATCTTCAAA
The DNA here is from genome assembly GCA_007115665.2 of Sequoiadendron giganteum. Classification (NCBI taxonomy): domain Eukaryota; kingdom Viridiplantae; phylum Streptophyta; class Pinopsida; order Cupressales; family Cupressaceae; genus Sequoiadendron; species Sequoiadendron giganteum. The sequence goes on from CM021104.1 coordinate 284,176,110, forward strand.
TATTAAATAATAATCAATTCATTCATTGATTAACCTAGACAAAAACATCATATATAGATATGCATCTAGGCCTAACAACTATAAATCGAAAATACATAGAAAATTACTATTTTGGAGAAAAAATATTATTAGTAAAAAAAACTATTTGTTTAAAAATTTAATTTGTATTTAATTTCCCAAATGAAATTTATTAAGACAAATTTTCTTCAAAAAATCATTCTTGTAAAATTATTAACTAAAATAAATTTTAAAAAATTGTTCTTATTGTGATTATTATATATTCAAACTTGATAAGGAAATAATTTATTCATGTTTAATTGCTTGAGATTGCTATTCATAATGAATTTTGAAGTAAAGATAATTAAATAATAATAAATCAATACATTGATTAACCTAGGCAAAAACATCAAAGATCAATTTCCTCTTCTGTTTAAAATGGTTGTTAATTTCCCATGTATTGCCTTATTCTAAGATAATTAAATAATAATTAATCGATCTATTAATTAACCTTGACAAAAAACTTTAAAATATAGATGTACATTTACACCTAACAACCATGATACTAAAATACATATAAAATTATATTGTATTTTAAATTTTGGAGAGAAATTATTATTATTAAAAAAACAAATTATTTGAAAATCAAAATTTAATTTAATTTGTCAAATTTAATTTATCAAAAAAAAATTATTAAAAAAAATATTTTGCTTATATTATTAATTAAAACCATTTAAAAAGAAATAATGTTATTAAAATTATTGATGATTAATTTCTTCAGATTACAATTAATATATACACTGTAAATAATGAAGAAGCCTTGTAGTTTTATTTTCAATTCGCATAACCTGTTTCCAACTAAAAAAAATTACTATGGATACACAAAGATCAATTTACCATTCTATCCAGTGGACTATCACATGGGGTTTAAAGTATTGTCCACTACTCCGATCAAATGTAGAGATATCAAATAATTTCATCACCAAATTTAAGTGCTTTATAATATTTTCAAGTTTCTAAGTCATTCATATCTTTTAATGCACACATAGTTTTGCTTTAATTGATCCATCCATCTAACTATTGAGAAAAGTATAAAAAATTGATTTCCAAATATCTTTGTTCAATGCAATATACTCAACGAATATTATCCACGATAAACCTCCTATTATAAACTAGCCTCCACTACTACAACAAGTTCCATACTTCTCTACTATTAAATAGTCATTTGCGGTGGACCCCTATCGACTAATCGTCGCATGCTTGTACATGCAACTGCTAGTAATACTTTATCTAAACTCAACACTTTTATTTAAATTAATATAACCATTCATTATTTAATTAATTGACTAGCCTAATTATTCACTAAAACAATCAAAATTTTATTTCCACTTCTAAAAATATAGGCGTTTTAGAACAATTAGGGGAGAGGACCCAGTAGTTGTGCACACTAACTTCGCGCTTCTCAAAATCCTATGTGGAAATTTCAAATCACTCCCAATTTTTTACAGCAGCTTACTTGGCAAGTCCCCTGCTTATAACTAAGGTTTCAGGGCCACATCATCAAATATGATGACACATCAGCATGCTTTTTGTCAAGGTGTCCAAAAAAGCCCAAAAAAAAAGTGAGACCAATACTTGTGAATTCACAGCATGTTTTATTGAGCGCTGATGTGGAATCACATGATTGGTTGCTTTTTAGATCAAAGGAATACATTTTGTTTAACTATGGGTAGTTATCATCAACACTAACAACTTTAAAGTCACAACTATTAGTCCAATATTGATAAAAATATTGACCATTATATTAACAACTACTATCACAATTAGTGAAAAATGGTCAGATACTGGTCCTCTCCCCTAAGAGTATGCGAATACATTTCCATAGAAAACTCCAAATTACTCAACTTACCCAAGTAAGCGATGACCTGCCATGGACGGTACACGTGCAAACAAATGGTCAATGGCTTAAAGACTATGCAAACTCATCATTCTTTATTAGAATACATTTAAAAGCAATTTTATCTCATTGCATATATCTTACCAATAAAACCAGCAATGTCTTAGTAGTACATAGTAATACAATGTGAAATCCCATGGGCCAGACCATAGGTTTTCCCGAAACCTGCTTTGTACAAAGCACATTGGATAATATGTTATTGAAAAAGGCGTTGAATTTAACATCTCAAGGCAATGGAAGCCCAACAACAAAACAAGGTCTTCGTCGAGGCAAACGTCGTCTCCACTGCATTCTCTTTCCTATAAATTCAATCTCCTTGCAATACATTGGGCACTCCTCCTTTTACCAGTTGTTTCTGGTTTCTTCTCTAGAGGTTTTGAGTTGTATAATAAGGAATAAAAATGTGTTATGCAGTGAAGTGCAGTGAGTGTGGAAAGAATACATGGGCAGGCTGTGGAAAGCATGTACTGTCAGTTTATAATAAGCTGGCTGAAGGGGATCGCTGTTTCTGCAAAGCATGGCCTGGGGTTAAGTTAACTGAAGCAACGACCATGGATTCCCAGAAAAACCAAGCTGATCTGAAAACAATGACCACAAGCTAAATCAGAGTGAGTTGATTATCGTCTTTGGTAAGAATTGTAGGCTTTTTGTGTAATTCCAAGGATTATCATTTCTATTAGTATTTTGTTTTAGTTTTACTTTGATTGATCATTTTGATTTTGAAAACCAGTGACAAAATTATTCTTCCAAATTTCTGAGTTTGTTGCTTAACGTGGGTGCAGATTGGAAGGCATGTCAGACATGGACGATAGTCTAAAAAGCTTTGATAGTTATCCTTTTTGTTTTAGACAGGTCCACAGTAGATATCATAGGGAGATATTTGTATGGATTTAGCTTCTATGATGGAAGATTATAATCCTTAAAATAGTTTAGATGTTATTTGTAGTTGATGGGCAGTTTGTTATTGTCAATAATTGGTCATGAAACTCTTTTAGTTTTGTAAGCTATGTAATGACAAAGAGATCCTTTCTTTTTCTCTTGGTTTGGTAAGCTATGTAACAGCAAGGAGGTGGACAATCGTCCACCTTATATTGATGAAATAATGAATTTAAGGGGTTTTACTAATGCACTAAGAATTGTTTCAAATAATTTGGGTCTATAAATATTTTAGTCTTTTAAATACAAATTGGAGTTAGATTTCTTTAAAAAGTTGTATATAAATTAGATTACCATGGATGGGTATGTGTTTATAAGTTGTAAGACAAATTATTAAGGAATAATGTATCTTAAAAAATAAATTAGCTCATTAAAATAAAATATTATAATTTTTTTTTTCTTTATTTCTCATTTTCTAATGATTTTTTTAGCAAAGTTAGAAAGTAAAAAATATCTATTCCTTTGTATCAAACATAATTATATAAATATATTGGAGTAATTCGATATAGTTAATTGGGACATATTTGATTTTCTATTCAATAATCAAGATTATTTTGAATACAAAATTTATATTAAATTGACACAAAGGATAAAAAATGCCAAGGCTAAGCCCTTATTCATCCTAAGGCTTACAATATATACAGACAAATTAACCTTCACATTTAATTTAATTGATGGTACCATAAGGGAATAACTTTTCTTTCACAAGACATCAAAGAACCAAAACTAACAAATAATCTTCTCTATGCTCGGGACATATATTAATGAGAGCAATAAAGATTGTAATGAATGAAGATAATAATATTTAAATCCATCATTACTTTCCATCAATAGAATGCATATTTATATGATTTCTTCGCTACACTTTGCTAAATAAATTCTTGAGATACTTTTTGTAGTGTCAAAAAAAGTAATCCTTTTTCTCACTTAATTTGGGTAATTGACATAAAATTTGAATTAATTGTATATTGGAAAAGTATTGTAATGTGTTGTACACATTCACATCATTCTAATGGTCCTTATTGTGTCCTTTGCAAGAGTGTTGTAAAGTGTTGTAACACACTTTCACACTTTTTAAGGGTTTATTTAATGAATTAAGACTAATGGTCCCCTTTTAATGAAATGTACTTAATGTGTACCTTATTTAAGTGTTGTAAAATGTTGTAACACACTTTCATAGTTATTTAGGGCCCTCTTAATTAATTTGAGTCAATTGGAGTTAATTAGCCCCTTTAATTCAAATTTAAGCCTTAATTATGAGACTTCCCGAATATCTATCCTGACACCCACAATTCAAATTGCATAAAATTTAATGGGGTAAATTTGAGGTTTTGAAAATGGTGCCAGGACCCATTCACCCTAGGTGGTGAATGGGTCCTCCCTTAATAGGATCCCCCTTTATTAGTTGATTCTAAATGGGTTTTTAGTGTTCTTTCCATCCCCTAGGGTTAGGTCCTCATCAAATCGGTCAAATCTAATCCCCCATGATATAATAGGTCTCCCTCCTACCACGGTTGTCTAAGGGGATAACTGAAGACCCTCGGCTTTCCCATGGATGTTGTGATAGGAAATCTTGTAGGCCTCGTACAGGTAATATGCTCAAAACATAATATTTATAGCAATATATAATACACAATTCTATGGAGCTCTCAGATGCAAATAAACTCAAATCATAATACAAGTGGGCAAGCATGTTGCAACCCTAGGTGTAAAAAATCCACTACTCCTCCATCCCCATGAAAGAATGCACCAGACCACCGTTTAGGTGCGTCAGTCAACTATCTGGCACTAAGTTGAGCGCTACTATCATAATAGTAATTCACCGTAGAAGTGGTGATTACACACTGAGGATCCATTTAAGCTCCACATGTGATCCAATGCTCGAACGCCGAATAGGTCGCTCTAGAAAATACTATATATCATCTCTCATTTGCACAAATGATCTATCACTAACTAATCGCACATGCTCGCCTTGGATAGGAATTCATAGGATGTGATGAATGTCCTCTAAGGTGATTGCCATCTCCCTAGTCAGAAGATAGAAGGTGAAAGTACTTGCATTTCATATCTCAGCTAGGGCTAATACAATACCATCGTGGTACCTCATAGGTGGCATGAGGTACACCCAAAACAAACCAACCTCTTGAAGCAATTGAATATCCTCCTCTAAAAGTTGTGTCACTAACTCATGTGGGAAGTGGAACTACCTCCCTCTTAGGTGTTGTCGAGATTGAGGGGGAATAAAAAAGGAAAATTACATGGAATGAGCTCTAAATCAAATAATAAGTATCACTAAAGTTGTTCTAGAAGAAACTTTTCAAACAATATGGACACCTATGCCATCTTTGGATGTGAGTCTTAGAAAATTTTGAGTATTTTGGGACACTTTATGCCAAAGTGGGACACCTTGCACAAAAGTGGGATACCTTGCGCCAAAGTGGGACACTTTGCACCAAAGTGGGAGGCTTTATGCCAAAGTGGGATGCTTTAAGACAAAGTGGGATGCTTTGTGCCAAAGTGGGTTGCTTTGCACCAAACTATTCTAATATCCTAAAATTACTCTAATTACATAAAAAATTATAGTAAAAGAATGAAAAACGATGAAAAAATAGAATAGAATGGACTCACTATATGTCAAAGGACACCTTGAGTTGCATCACTATGAATCTCTTCCAACCTCAAGGGCTTGTAGACTCTTTAGCTCAACATTCTCACTCACTTTGCACCAAGGTAAATGTCAAATGAATAGTTAAAAGAGTCATTTTCATTAGTATATAGTAAAACCCTAGAAAATAAAGCTTATTCATTTAAAAGAGAAGTTCATTGAAATCAGCATATAGGGAGCTAGAGAACTTTGTTTTCGACGTTGTTTGTTGTGTTGGATTCATAATTACGCTCCCATTCTCATCAAATGTCTATCACTATGTGGTATGGTACTTGAAAATACCATATGATATGACCTAGGTGATTCGATGTGGTTTCATGTTCACCCTGATTCCACCTCCATAAAGCAAGCAAAATAAGAGGGCATACATCTAACCTCAAATTCAATTCTTCATAGAAGTTTGATAAGAGGATTGTTGAGCATCTAACGAATCTATTTTGAAGGATGTGGTTCCTAACATTGTTGTTTTGTAGGTAGCTACAATGGGGGCTTCATTCTCCCTAACAAATCCATATGAGTAGTATCCTTTTCATACTAGTTATTTCCTTTAGCTTGCATATTCATGTAGTATCATATGGCAGCTAAAGTGGGGGCTAAATGTAGTATCAAAAAATGTAGTCCTTTTTCACACTTTATTTGAAAATAATTGATGAAAAACTAACTTAGCATTGCCTTGGTTTAGTGTTGTAATGTGTCACACACATTCAAATTCATCTAGGGCCCCTTTAAAAAATAAATATACTTAAATTGTACCTTATAAAAGTGTTGTAACACACTTTCACACTGTTCTAGGGTTGCTTCAATAGATGGATCCTAACGGGTCCCTTTTTCAAATAAAATGTACTTAATTTATACCCTATTTATGGTGTTGTAAAGTATTGTAACACACTTTCACACTTATCTAGGGTCCTCTTAATTGATTATGGTTAATTAGAGTTAGTTAACCCCTTTAATTCAAATTTAAGCCTTATTTATGACAACTCCCAAAGATCTATCCCAACTCCTATTATTCAAATTACATGACATTTAATTGGGAAAATTTGAGGTCCTAGAAATTGGTAATAAGACCAATTCACCCTAGGTGCCAAATGGGTCCTCCCTTTACAGGATCCCCCTTTATTTGCATTTTTCACTTGGGTTTTTGATGCTTTTTCATTCCTTGAAGGTAAGGTCCTAAAAAATAGTGTCATGACCCATTCTCCCTAGGTGGTGTATGGGTCCTCCCTTAATGAGGATCCCCTTTTTGAATTTCATTCTGGCGAGAATTTAATAATGTTTGTTTCTAGATTTGGTGTTGGCTTGAATTCTTTAAATTTTAGGTTAATTCTCAAATTAAGTATAAATATAAGGCCATTTTACATGATTTCAACTAGAACAAGATTACAAGCAAGCTAAGAGACAAATAACTTTCATGAGATCAAGTATTCATAGTCAAGGAGCAAACAAAATTGAAGGTTGGAGAAGCATTACAAGGTCTTCAAGCTCATTTTGTGTCCAAGATCGAGCATTAGTGAAGGTTGATGATAGATGCCTATGGAGAATCATGAGGGATTCTAGGTGTTGGGAGATGCACAAGACATACAACCAAGCCTAAGGACTTATTTCCTAAGTGATTTCATCTTAAATAATCATCTTATTTATAACCTAGAAGAGGTATTTTTAGAGTTGTGGCCTATTAAAGGGATTAGACATCTTCTTTAGTGAGTCATTTGCATTGTTCATGTTAAATTTAGGGTTCTATTCTAACACAATTGGATAGAAGTGGCTTTAAATTTTCATAGATCTTAGTCTTAGACACACTTAAGATTAGGATTTCCTACACATTTACATGTTTTAGATTTTCATTCACCATCAAAGGTTTAATTACCAACAAGGGGTTTGACAAAGGAAAACCCCTATCCACCAAGAAACTACCAAATTTGTCTTAAAGATTATAGGTAGATCTAGATCCTAAAATAGGAATTTCAAAGTGAAAAGGAGAAGAGCATACTTGGAAGCTGTAGATCAAATTTAGAGATTTATGCAGGACCTATTTTCCTTTAGTGGTGAATGAGTCCCTATTAGGGATTGAAGGGCAGCGGATTTTACAATGTACAAGCTTTTGTTTCAAGTTCAGAGCTCCTTGAGCAAGCCTACCAGGACCCATTCACCTTTGGTGGTGAATGAGTCCCTATTAGCAGTTCAAAAAGTCATATTTGGCTAGGTGCATAGTTATCTCCTTCTTGTTTTTCCAAAAAAATTAAAGTTTCATTATGTTTTATGTTAGATTTATGCATTACAAGTGTTAGACCTAGAATTAGGGTTTGCATATTGGTTTAATTCAATCCCCTAAAGTTGTGATTTAGCTCACCATCCCATCCTTGTGTAAAGGAAATATTACAAGATCCCGGAATCTTGACTTAATTCATTTTCTTTCATATGGTTTAGGACATAGAGCAAACACACTTCCTAATCATTTCATTGAAGGGAAACCCTAAAGATCTTAATCTAAAGTATGTGAAAGAGAAAGAGATCTTGTAATAGGGTTGTCCTAAGGTCTAATTATAAATTAATGAGGGGTTCACCACCAAGCTAGGGCTCGGAAAGACAAATGAAATGAAAAATGTAATAATTAAACCTAATGCAATGTAATCTTTCACCAAACGACCTAAAATTGCATGTGAAACATAATAGAAAGCTAAGAGATGAAATGTGTCCACTTGGAAATGTGAAGAAGACTGGATGAAGGTATGAAATGATGAAAATATTGATTTTAAAGCCTGGTGGGACTCATACTCCAGTCTGGGTGATTTGGTCCTAGATTAGGGTTTTTGGGCAAGAATCAATTTTCGGAAAAAACGATATTTGAAATTGCAAAAATCTGGAAAATGACCTAAACTGGAACTCATATTCCAGAACTAGTGTATCTAGTCTTGAATATTTTCTCTGTACTTCCCAATTGATTTTCAGATCTGAAACCCTCATTTGCAGCCTATAGAAGTCTTCCAAGTATCTCCAATGCAAGGTGACAACTTTGAAAACTTTGAACACTTTGACAAATTTATCCAAAATTCTCTTCAATGTCTCTTCAACCTAGACTTGCAAATCACATACCAAAGTGAGGGGAAAATGGTGTTTTGTTAGTGGATAGGGGTTTACCTTGGTCAAACCCCATTTTGGTAATCAAACCTTGAAATTAAATGAAATAGGAGTGGAGAATGATGAATGAACAAAGTATGATATTGCAACTCACCAAACCCTAGCAATAAAGTGTTGCAAACATGTATGAAGTGGCTACAACGGATGTAGATCTTGACTCTTTCTTGAATAGTATAGATCTTGAATTGAGTTCTTGCATTAATCATAAAACCGTACATCATAATTGTTAGCTCGAAAACAAACCTGATGTATGTGAAGACTTTGACATGATGCTTGATGCTTGAATAATTCTCTAAAAAACTTGATAATATTTCCTTGAGTTCTCTGGAATGCTCTTGTAAACACTTGAATGCTCTTGTGAAGTCAAAATTTCTATAAGAATGCTCATTCAACTTGCTAGGTGTAAAATGAGTGAGAGAAACTTGTATTTATACTTAATTATGCAAAAATTCCTAAAATTGTAACACTACAAGTTGACATCAGATCAAGGAGGATAAAATACTGCCAATAATTTGAATTCAATTTTATTTTGGGCCACATAGGATGCATACTCCCAAGGTGGCATATATGAGTCCCATTAGGCATAAATTATTGGACCATTTTCAAAAATGCTTAGAAAGGTGTAAAATCCAGATCGGGACCCAAAACCCTAGGTGGGACTCATATGTGCAAGGTGGCATATGAGTCCCAGACCATAAACTCTAGACCAAACAACCTAAAAACACCTGAATTATGATTGGATGTTGGTTTTTTTCAAGATTATCCTCGAAAGGATGCATTAAATGAGGCTCGTGGATGCAAAATAAGGCCAATTAAAGCATAAAGAAGTCCAATTATTTTATAAAACCATAGAAAAGGGTGAAAGTGTGTTACAAAACTTTACAAAACTCTTAAATAAGGTACAATTAAGTTCATTTAGCTCACAAGGGCCCAAGACCTAATGTGAATATTTTAGACATATTACGACACATAAGAACACACATGCAAATGATATAAAAATCAATAACAAGGCACAAGCATACTCTACCAAAGTCAAAGAGAAAAAGAAAAAGAAAACAAAAGAGGGGGGATCAAGCTTCAACTGTTTGTCCAACATGATGTGTATCATATATAGGTTGATTGTTTGAAAAATGCATGCTCACTCTAAGGCAACAAAACTTTGGGTTGTCCACTGGGTGAGTAATCCAAGAAGGTGAGACACATACACATGGGAGTGGCTAAAGGAAATTCATGCCTTGAATTAGCTTCCTATCAAAACCATACCAAAGTTATACCTCCTAATAAATTTGATAAGGCGCCACACAATAATGAACTTCAATGTTCATTTGGAAAGAAAATCTTCACAATGTTAGAACTCATGAACAAACAAGATGGCTCCATAGGCATGCAGTATGTATTATGCAAGGTGACCATATAATTGAAATTATAAATGCAACAATAGGGAATGTTCAAAGGAGTCATGCTTAATTCATGTAAGGTTTTTAACTTAGGGAACATTGTGCCTAATGGTTGCAAGGGTCGAACCAATTAAAGAATATAAGATTCACAAGTTAGGGGATGCAATGTGTCACATCAAGCCACTAAGAGGAATATAATATGCTAAGAGAGATCACGCTCTCGAGGGACATCACACCTAATTCCACCACAAAGTGAAAGACACATCATATGGAATAAGAAGACTACACCATCAAACATGAAAAAGAAGAATGCAAAAGAGTAATGTCAATGTATGCCCCCACTTTAAAGAAATTGCTAAACACCATGTTGTGAGCAATTAATTTAAAGTAGGAAATGAAAAATTCTAACAACAAAGAGGACATGAGAGCTTACTTGGAAATCCCTATGCCAATTCATATGTTTCCAAATGAAGTTATGTCATACAAAATAAAAGAGAGGGGTTGCCCCCAAAATGAAACTACAAACACATAAGGGATCTATAGATTTGGGGTTAGTATGTTCTTGCTACATTTTTTTCAGAGACAACTCAGAATTGTCATCATTCCCCAAATACAAATAGAACTGGAAGAATGAAACAAAGAGAGCGAAAACAAAGAAAAATATTTTGGGTCAACATAGAAGAGACATCAATGTCTCGATGCATTACGTCATCCCCAAAAGGAAAACAAAAGGAAAAGAAAAGAGAAAGAAAATCTTTTAGGTTAGCATGGAAGAGACCTAAATGTCTTGATGCCTTGCATCATCCCTAAAAGAGAAACACAAGACAAATAAAATAGATAAAGAAAAGATAAAAGAGTTACAACATAGAGAGGAATATAGGTACAAATAGAGGAATTCCACAAAGAGAGAGAACATCAAACAAAATATCACATGGGATCACATCACACACATGCAATCACATAGAAGATAAAAAATGAAATAATGCAAAAGAATAGTAAGGCACATGTGAGTCAACCTAAAGTAGGTCATCCTCATCCCAATCATGTTCATTATATGTCGAAGGTGGGAAACTAGCCAAATGTAATACTTCAACAAGAATTTAGGGGTTTGACCAAGGAAAACCCCCATAAGAAAATCAAGTCTATATTTCATTTTGCAGGTCTTTTCATAGATTCAGATCTGAAAATTAGTTTGGAAGGAAAGAGCAGAGATTGGAGCTTAGATCTAAACTTTAAATTCCCAAAAAAATTAGAACAAGACTGATACACCAAAAGTAGCATATGATTCCCACTACAAGCATTTTTCCAATATTCTATAATTCTAGATACCATTTTTCTAGAAACTAGTTTCTACCCAAAAACCCTGATTAGGGACTAATACGCCTAGAATGGCATATGAGTCCCAATGTTCCCTAATTTTAGAATTTTCAGCATTTCAAAGTTCATTTTTTCCTTCTTCAAGTTTGCTGGTGCATACTTCTAAGATCTCACCTCTTTATTTTGATTTACATGCAGTTTTAGGGTTATTTATTTAGAGATTATATCATATTAGGGTTAAGCATTACATATTGCATTTCACTTGTCTTTCCAAGCCCAAGCTTGGTGGTGAACCCCTCATTAGTTTATAATCAGACCTTAGGAAAAACCTATTGTAAGATCTATTTCTCCTTTGCATACTCTAGATTGAGATCTCTAGGGTTTTCGTTCAATGAAATGATTGGGAGATGTGTTTTCTCTATGTTCTAAACCATAAGAAAGCAAATACACTTCTAGTTATTTTATTTTGGTGAACCTAGCGTGAACCTGCATTTATATGTTCTGAACCATATGAATGTAAATCCATTGTAGCAAGAACATACTGACCCCAAATACACAGATCCCTTATGTGTTTGGAGTTTCATTTTGGGGGGAACCCCTCTCTTTTCTTTTACATGACGTAGATTCATTTGGAAACATATGATTTAGCATATGGATTTCCAAGTAACTTCTCATTTCTTGTTTTTTGTTAGCATTTTTCATTTGATACTTTAAAGTAATTTCTCACAACATGGTGTTTAGCAATTTCTTTAAAGTGGGGGCGTACATTGGCATTATTCTTTTGAATTCTTCTTTTTCACGTTTCATGGTGTAGTCTTCTTATTTCATATGATCTATCTTTTGCTTTGTGGTGACATTGGGTGATATGTCCCTCAAGAGTGTGATCTCTCTTAGCATATTATATTCCTCTTAGTGGTTGATGTGACACATTATAAAGAAAATTCCATAAATCTTGATGAGGATAATCCTGACACAAACCAACATCCAATCATAATTTTGGTGTTTTTCGATTATGTGGCCCAGATTTGGTGGTTTGGGACTCATACACCACCTTGGGCGTATGAGTCCCACCTAGGGTTTGGGTCTTGATTTTGATTTTACACCTTTCTAAGCATTTTTTAAAATGGTCCCATAATTAATGCCTAATGGGACTCATATGCCACCTTGGGCATATGAGTCTCATGTGGCCCCCAAACTAAAATTTAATTAAAATTATTGGCAAGATTTTATCCTCCTAGATATGATGTTGGCTTCTAGTGTTGTAATTTTGGGAATTTTTGCATAATTAAGTATAAATAAAAGTTTATTTCTCTCAATTTACACTTCATTCAAGAGCATTATTCAAGAGTGTTCACGAGAATTGAAGAGAATTTCACAAGAGAATTCAAGGGGAGATTATCACGTGTTTTAGAGTATTATTCAAGCCTCAAGCATCATGTCAAAGTCTTCATGCATCATGTTTGTTTTTGAGCTAACAATTGTGATGTAGGGTTTTATGATTCAAGAAAGAACTCAACCCAAGATCTATCCTATTCAAGCAAGAGTCAAGATCTACATCCATTGGAGCCACTTCATACATGTTTGTAGCACTTTATTGCTAGGGTTTGGTCTAGGTTGAAGACACATTGAAGAGAAAGTTTGGAGAAAGTTTTAAAGTTGTCACCTTGCATTGGAGTTACTTGGAAGACTTCTACAAGCTACAAATTAGGGTTTTAGATTCAAAAATAAATTGGGATTTACAGTGAAAATATTGAAGACTAGATTCAGAATTGGAATTTATAGAAAACCCTAACTAGATTGATGCGCTAGTTCTAGTGTATGAGTCCCAGTTTAGGTCATTTTCTAGATTTTTGCAGTTCTAGATACTCTTTTGTCTAGAGATCAGTTCCTGCCTAGAAATCATAATCTGGGACTAAATTTCCCAGACTAACATATGAGTCCCATTAAGCTTTAAAATCAATATTTTCAGCATTTCAAGCCTTCAACCATTCTTCTTTAAATTTCCAAGTGCACACATTTTGTCTCTCAACTTTTTGTTCTATTTTGTATGCATTTTTAGGTCATTTGGTTAAAGACTGCATTGCATTAGGTTTAAGTATTACATTTTTCAATTCATTTGTCTTTCCAAGCCCTAGCTTGGTGGTGAACCCCTCATTATTTTACAATCAGACCTTAGGACAACCCTATTTCAGGATCTCTTTCTCTTTTGCATACTTTAGATTGAGATCTTTAGGGTTTCTCTTCAGCAAAATGATTGGGAAGTGTGTTTTCTCTATGTCCTAAGTGATACAAAAGAAAACACATTTTTCGATTATTTTATTTTGGTGTGTGTGTGAGTGCATACTAGCCAAGTGTGTATGTGTCTCACCTTCTTGGATTACTCACCCACCAGACAGCCTAAAGTTCATTTTCCTCTGAGTGAGCATGTATTTTTTGGACAAACAACCTAGATTTGATCCACATTGTGTTGGAAAAACAGTCAAATATTGATCCCCCCTCTATTTTCTTTATTTTTCTCTTTCACTTTGGTAGTGTATACTTGTTCCTTGTTATTTATATTTATATCATTTTCATGTGTTTTCTTTTGTGCCTATGTTAGTTTTCCATAGAACCTTGGTCTTGGGGGCTTGTGCAACCCTCTTGATCATTGTCATCCTGTCTAACTAGCATTGGTACATTTGGACCCTTATAGATGTGCATTGGTCTACTTTAGTGTGAGTTTGGAAGCAAGTTCCTCCTCTCACTAAAGTGGGGGCTAGATGTAATGATAGAAAAATTACTCCCTAACATGGCCTTGATTTAGTGTCATAATATGACTAACATATTCACATTAGGTCTTGGGCCCTTATGAACTAAATGAACTTAATTTCACCTTATTTAAGAGTGTTTTAAAGAGTTATTTCATTTTGTTGAACCTGCATTTAGAACATCATAATTCTGATTTGGTGTGCATCATCATCCTATATATTTCTTGCATTAACATTGTATTATGGTTTGCACTAGTTAATTGACATTCTAGTGTTTCTAAATCTTGCATTAGCCAAAGTGCATATAGGTTGCATTTTTTCATCTTAAATAATTAAAAATCATCTGAAATCTGCATTTTCACTTAAGTTACAAATCATACAAACTAAAAATCACTTGAAATTTTTTAAATTTTTTGAAAAAAATCCTCATTCCCCCTCTGGGCAATTTAGTCTCGAAACAAGATCCCGATTTATGAAAAACGGGATCCCGATTTTTACAAATCAGGATCTGTTCCTTGTCCATCAGTTTGGGACCCTCTAACAAATGAGATCCATTTTTTTAAAAATCGGGATCCCGTTTGTGATTTAGGCTCAGGATCCCAAATTGAAATGGGATCCCAATTTTTAAAAATTGGGATCCCGTTCTTAAAAATCGGGATCCCATTTTTGCTTAGCCGATTTCATTTTTTTGCCAAAGGCAAAAAATTCCATGTTTCGTGGACCCAACTTTGTGCATTCACGATGGGACTCATACGCCCCTCGAGGTGATTTAGTCCCAGTGTAGATTTTAGACTGCATTTTTGAGAATTTAAAACTTTGTTTCTATGCTCCTTTTTTTTTTTGATAACTTTTTGTTTTAGTTTACATAGGTTTTTTTATATTCATTTCATTGTACTTAACTTAAATTGCATTGACATTCATCTTGCATTTATTATCCCTTGCATGATTATTTGGTGTCCTATTGCTAATACTATAGTTACAAAACTTCAAGACACATGTCATCTTATGATAACACAATTGTCATGGATCTTGTGTTGTCTACCTCTTTCACTCCTAGTATTAACACTAGTACACTAGGTATGGACCATACCCTTAATATTTCCTTACCTTCAAGTAGCGTAAGACATTTTTAAACAATGGTTGCTAGTATTATACAATAAAACATAATCCAAATTCATGAATACTTAGGAAACCTAGAAAATCAAGTAAGTAAAAAGAATATTTCATCTACTGTCATCCCTACCATAGAAAACATTCATTTCATGATTGAAAGTGAAGATAGACTCGAACTTGTGTGTAACAGAACTCAAATATTTGGAAAACACCTTACCTCAACCACTAGTAGTCCTTTAACTACAAATAATGTCACAAGCCAAGGAGGAATTCAAATTCCTCCTCCCACAACAATGTCCTCTATTCCTACCTATACCAACCCTCAAGTCTGAATAACAATGCAACCAAATCATAATGTGATTCCTTTCTCGGGTATTTTTGCTAGCATCCCTAGCACCTTTGTGGCATCACATGTCATCTCTTCTACCACCTCACCACTTATAAATATTCCATTCACTTTCCCCTCGAAAACATACACCCCTTCACCTTTTTCACCTCCATGTCATAATACAAGTAATGAACCGCTCATAAATCAACTCTTGCAAGTTGTTTCATCCCTTCAAAAGAAATTTTCCACAATCAACCAAAATCAAAATAGACCACCTACATATTATGTCAAAAGCAGTCCCTTGTCCTTGGAGATATTGTGAACACCAATGCCACAAGGTGTAGAGGTCCCTAGATTTGAGATATATGGGGGAAAGGGGATGCTTCTAACCATGTGTCCGCTAATACCACCTTATGTAGTGACTTTTTCCTTGAAGATAAACTCTTGGCTAAGCTTTTCTCTAGGTCCTTGATAGATACTACATTGTAATGGTTCTCTTTGTTACCGAACAACTCAATTTTTTCATTTAATGAACTTGTTGAGGCATTTATAAACCATTTATAGGTTCATATGACTTATAAAATGGACTTGGCTGATTTTATGAGATGCAAGCAAAAAGAAGAAGAAAAGATTACTGACTTTATCTCACGCTACCAATCGCTCTATTCCCAAATCAATGTCAAGGTTCCTAATCCTCACCTTCAAAATATGTTCATAGAGAATTTGCAATGTAAGATACAATATAAACATACCATGATGAAATTTCCCTCCTTCATGCACTTATTTACTACTCTCTATGATTATCAAAATTTTCTTAGTAGTCGAGATACAAAATCCACTTCTAGCCATACTGAGAAATCTGAGTTTGCAAACCAAAACAATTCTCTATCTTTCAGAAAACATAATAAAGGATTCCTCCAATTCAATCCCACTCAAAACACAACTTGGAATTTCAATAACCAAGGAGTTGTTATTAAAGCCACAATACCCTTTAGCTATGAGGACCCAAAAAGTAAATTCACTCCCTTACCCGATACCCTTCACAACACAATGACACAACTCTTAGATTAGAAAATTATTGCTTTGCCTCCTATCAAAGTACTTGATCCTAATAAACCATTACGTGCAAACTATAGAAAAAATTCTTACTGTCATTATCACCAACAAACTGAACATGATACAAAACATTGTGAGCATCTTAAACATCTTATGCAATACCTCATTGATTCTGGTCGGCTTTCCATTGGAGGTGTTAATGATTAAGGAAATAAGTCCTTTGCCCCTCCTAACCAAAACTTGCAAATTTCTACCAACCCATCCCTAATCATAACATTTCATTTGTCAAAGCTAGTGAAACTACAAAGAATGATGTGATGAATGTTGATACAAATGATAATGTTCAACCTGATCCTATAGATACTTATCCTATGGATGATATGGTAGGAGTGATATATGTTATTCTAAATTGTAAGGGCCGAACTAAAAAGCCTCTTCATATTGATTTCTCCTCACAATATATACTTAAACATGCACCTGATGATCCTCTTTACATAGCTGAATGAATCTATGATAAGCCCACTAATAGGATATTAATAGATTCCATCTATGGAGAGAATGTGATCACTAAAGAATTCTTACTTTTGCATGAACTCTATCAAGATATAAATGATAAAATGAAAGCATGGATCAAGATGCATAACAATTACTCTTTCCCTACAATGGAATCGATCACCCTTCCTTTACAAATAGGACCGAAAACATTAGGGTATGTGCAGGATCATGATGGGCCAAAAAGTGGTGATATGTAAGTGATATGATGGCCCATGTGGCTGACAACTTTTTTCTTACCCAAAATTGATGAAACGAAAAGGGTTTTTAAAGGAGATTCTCATCTTTCCACCAATATAAATTATTCTTTACTTTGAATTTAATAAATAATTATTATTCATTTTCTATTTGAATTATGACTAAAGTCCTGATTGATAGGTTGATTGAAAAACATCTATAGCTTTCAAACGATATCAAATTTTTGAATCCAAAAAATGCGTCACATTCTATGCTTCACATACTATAGGATTAAAAAATAAAATTGAATTTCATGAAATTTTGACCAAGTTAAGGTGGTCAGACATACGAGTTTTTGTATTTTTTAAAAGTTGTAATAAAAAATTCATAATTAATTATTTACTTGGAAAAAAATTACAAAACAATATGCATCACATCGGGACATGATTCCTCCACTTATATATAAAATCTTATAAAAAAATGTGATCATTTTATTGTGGTTAGGGTGGTCAAACAAACACCTACTTCTTATTTTTCCCCTGAAATTTATGTACTACTCCATTGAAATTTCAAATTTTCACAAAATAGATTTTCTTTTTAAACAACAGTTTAGAAACTGCATTCAATTTGCTACAAATTCTATTCTTACATATTTTTTAAATAATATAGATAACTTATTCAAATTTTTACGTGAAGTTTCCTAAATCTGATTTTCTAAATTTTTATCGCCACTTAAGGGCCTATTTCTTCCATGATGATCCTGCACATACCCATTAGATATCTCATTCTCCATCATCCTATAGTCAAACAAATTTCATGTGAAGCTAGGCTATCCATATCTTCACTTCATGAATACAATCCCTTCAGTTGTACATAAATGCTTAAAGTTTCTCTTTGACAATAAAATTTTCACTACCCAACATAGTGGCTTTAACCCTTTGTCTTCCCGTGGAAATTTTCTTTAGATTTCTTTGGGCCCAAGCCTATAGAACCTATCAAACCACAAGAAGACTTCTTTTTCAAATCCTACCATCATTGACAATACCATTATTGAACCTAAATAAATTCCAAATAACCAAGACCCACCTAAGAAAAAACATTCACCTACTTCCTACAAAATACCAAGATATAACAAAAACAATCCTATCATGCCTCCTAGAATAAAACAAGTTTACAAGGTTAAAGAGAAAGTGGTTAAACAATATTTGATGGTTCCTTCCATTATTACTCTTAAGGAACAAAATAAACCTATGAATGATCATCCCACTCCTATACAAATGCAACTTGAAAATCAAACTAAAAGAAACAAAGGTGATAGAGAGTTTAGACATATATGTCATGCCCTTTCTCCAAGGTTAAATTAAGACATAAACAAACAAAATGAAGATACAAACTTGACTGAAGTAATGTATGATGAGTCTACCCCTTTCCCGAAACAAAAATATCCTATAACATAACCACAACAAGAGCTAAAACCTTCTTTATACATTATCATTTGACCTCCTATTGTGATTAATTTAGACGATGATGAGGAGATTACTAAAATTGATGAGGAGGTGCATAATGAATTGAATACATTTTTTTCCTCTTCCATGAGCTTAAACAAAAGTTCTCCTAGGAAGATTATTGAACTTGGTAATGATCCTAGTTCAACACTTACTATTGTCCCTTTGGCTAGTTGCCTGCCTTTGACATATGGGTATGTGCAAGATCATGATGGGCCAAAATGTGGCAATATGATGGGTATGTGGCTGACGACTTTTTTTTTACCAAAAATTGATGAAATGAAAAGGGTTTTTAAAGGAGATTCTCAGCTTTCCACCAATATAAATTATTCTTTCCTTTAAATCTAATAAATAATTATTATTCATTTTCTATTCAATTACGACTAAAGTCCTGATTTTTAGGCTGATTGAAAAACATCTATAGATTTCAAACGGTATCATATTTTTTGAATCCAAAACATGTGTCACATTCTATGCTTCACATACTATAAGATTAAAAAATAAAAATTTGAATTTCATGAATTTTTGACCAAGTTAAGGTGGTCAAGCATACGAGACTTTATATTTTTTAAAAGTTGTCATAAAAAAATTATAATTAATTATTTGGTTGGAAAAATATTACAAAAAAATATGCATCACATCGGAACATGAGTCATTTACTTATATCTAAAATCTTTAAAAAAAATATTATCATTTTAATGTGTTTAGGGTGGTCAGACAGACACCTACTTCTTATTTTTTCCCTAAAATTTAAGTACTACTGTATTGAAATTTCAAGTTTTCACCAAATAGATTTTTTTTTTTTGTAAATAAACCTAGTAATTTAGAAAATACATTCAATTTGCTACAAATTATATTATTAGATATTTTTGAAATAATATAGGTAACTTATTTAAATTTTTATGTCAAGTTGCCTAACTCTGATTTTTTTGAATTTTTTGCCACTTAAGGGCCTATTTTTTCCATGATGATCCTGCACATACCCATATAATGAATATGATTGGGATGCAAATGACCTACTTTAGGTTGACTAGCATGTGCCTTACTAGTTTTTTTCATTATTTCTTTTTTTTGTCTTTTATGTAATTACATGTGTGACGTGATCCCTCGTGATGTTTTGTTTGATGTTATTTCTCTCTTTGTGGCATTCCTCTATTTGTACATATATTATTCTCTATATCATAACTCTTTTATCTTTTCTTTATCTCTTTTCTTTGTCTTGTGTTTTCCTTTTGGCAATGGCGCAAGGCATTGAGACATTTAGGTATCTTCCATGTTGACCCAAAAGCTTTTCTTTCTCTTTTATTTGTCTTTTTTTTTCCTTTTCGGTATGATGCAAGGTGTTGAGACATTCATGTCTCTTCCATGTTGACCTGAATGGTTTTTCCTTGTTTTCACTTTCTTTGTGTCATTCTTCTAGTTCTATGTGTATTTGGGGAATGATGACAGTTTTGAGCTCTCTCTAAAAACATTGTAGCAAGAACATACTAACCCCAAATCGATAGATCCCTTATGTGTTTGGAGTTTCATTTTGGGGGCAACCTCTCTCTTTTATATTGCATGACGTAGATTCATTTGGAAACATATGACTTGGCATAGGGATTTCCAAGTAAGATCTCATTTCTTTTTTTTGTTAGCATTTTTCATTTCCTACTCTAAATTAATTTCTCACAAAATGGTGTTTAGCAATTTCTTTAAAGTGGGGGCATGCATTGGCATTATTCTTTTGCATTATTCTTTTTCATGTTTCATGGTGCAATCTTCTTATTTCATATGATGCATATTTCACTTTGTGATGAAATTGGGTGCAATGTACCTCAAGGATGCAATCTCTCTTAGCATATTATATTCCTATTTGTGGCTTAATGCTACACATTGCATCCCCTAAGTTGTAAATATTCTATTCTTTGGTTGGTCAACCCTTGGAGACATTAGGCACAATTTTCCCTAAGTTAAAGACCTTACATGAATTAAACATCACTCCTTTGAATGTTCCCTATTGTTGTATTTTCAATTTTAGCTATATGGCCACCTTGCACAATACATCTTGCATGCTAGTGGATACATCTTGTTTGTTCATGAGTTCCAAGTATATGAAGCTTTTCTTGCCTCATGAAGTTCAAAGTTCATTGTTGTGTGGCACCTTATCAAAGTTATTAGGAGGTATAACTTTGGTATGGTTTTCATGGGAAGCTGATTCGAGGCATGACTTTCCCTTAGCCACTCATGTGTGTGTGATCACATATCGACTGCGCATGTCTGTATCTCACCTTCTTGGATTAGTCACCTAGTGGATAGCCTGAAGTTTTCTTGCCTCAGAGTGAGCATGCATTTTTTGGACAAATAGCCTAGAGTTGATCCACATTGTGTTCAAAAAATGGTTGAAGCTTGATTGCCCACTCTTTTTTTTTGTTTTTTTTTTCTCTTTGACTTTCGTAGTGTATGCTTGTTCCTTGTTATTGCTCTTTATATCATTTTCATGTGTGTTATTTTATGCCTATGTTAGTTTTCCATAGGAATTTTGTCTTGGGAGCTTGCCATACATCTAGATGAGGATAATAAGTGTAAATTAGGTGTAAATTCCTAAAGAAGCAACATACCAATGTTGCTTATATAGGAATTTACACCTAATTAACCTTGAAAATCAAGCATGGGACTCATACGCTACCTTGGGCATATGAGTCTCCCTAGGTGGGACCCATATGATATTGGTGGTGTATGAGTCCCATTTGGGGATTTTTTAGGGTTTGAGTGAGAAAATCAACTTTTTAATTCAAATTAAATGTAGCAAAAAAAATTACACATTTTCCTTGCTTGATTTGGGAATAATTAATGAAAAATTGGACTTAATATCACCTTGACCTAGTGTTGTAATGTGTTTTACACATTCACATTATGTCTTGGGCCCTTTTTAAGCTAAATAAACCTAAATTTTCCTTAATTTAGTGTTGTAAAGTGTATTTATTTACACCTTCACATTAAATTTAGGAGGCGTGTAAACTAAATGGACCTAATCTAGTGTTGTAATGTGTTGTACACTTTCACATTGGATTTGGGGCCCTTTTTAGCTAAATAGACCTATTTTTTCCTTAATTTAATGTTGTAAAGTGTATTTATTTATATTTTCACATTGAATTTTGGGCCCTCTTGCATTTATAACCTTTATATCATCATTAATACACTATTAGGACCCTTTATTATGCATCTTGAAGCATATTTTAAAAGAAATCTTCACATGAACCTCAAATAAACTTAATTTCTTCACTCCCCAGTATTTTCTCTCTCTAAAAAGGCCCTATGGGACCCACACACCACATTAGGCATATGAGTCCCATCTAGGTGGGATCCATATGGCACAAGGTGGCGTATGAGTTCCATTTGGAACCTTTTTAGGGTTTTGAGAAAGAAATTGGGGTTTTTAATTCAAATTTTATGAATGTCGGCCTTTGGGATTTAATAAATGGTAAATTAGATGCAATTCCTATATAAGAAAGGTCTAAAAACATTATTTCATTAATCCTTCATGATATAAAGTCAAGACATCAAGATTTAAGCATTCTAAGACTTCAAAAGATTATTAAGAGAGCTTATAAGATCACTACTAAAGCATTCAAGAGCAGATTTCTTCATCAATTGTTGAAATAATTCAAGATCCATTTTCATGCCAAGGTTATCAAGCATCAAGCATGTTGGTGAGCTAGTGTTTTTATGTATCATTAAAGATCCATTTTCAAGAATTGTTTCATTTCCATATTCAAGATCTAGATATGCATTCTCCATGGCCACTTCATGTTAGATTGTTGGTTTACAAGACAACATTCAAGGTATAATTATTCATGTTTCATGTTTCATGTTTCATGTTTCGTGTTTCATGTTTCATATTTCATGTTTCATGTTTCATGTTTCGTGTTTCATGTTTCATATTTCATGTTTCATGTTTCATGTTCCTATTTCATTATCTCATCATTTGGTTTAATTACCTAAAGGGGGTTTGACTAAGGAAAATCCCTATTCCCTAAAACTCAACAAATTTTTCCCTTTCTACATGTGTGATTAAATATCTAGGTGTATTGGAGCTTGAAGATCCTTTGAATATTACATTACAAGCTTGAAGGAATTTGTTGGAGTTGTCCCCTCATTTCCAAGGTTGCTATCTTCACAAGAAGTCATCTATAAGTCAGAAATTAGGGTTTCAGATCTAGAAACAAAGTGAGGCAAAAAGAGGAGATTTTGGAGAGAAGAATTAGACCTTAGCCTTAAAAAAAAGCACACTAGGATTGATATTCCACCTTGGGCATATGAGTCCCAGTACAACCATTTTTTAGGGTTTTTGGAGATTCATAACCAACATTGTTAGATTTCAGTTTTGGTGTAGAAAACCCAGTTTGGGACTAAATTTCCCAGACTAACATATGAGTTCCACTCAACCTTAAAATTATCATTTCTAGAATTTCAAGTCCTTATTCAATTCTCTATAGGTTTCCAACTGCACACTTATGATTTCATAGCCTTTTTTTCTAATTTATATGAATTTGTAGGTCATTCATGTTTCATGCATCACTAGGTTTTGTCATTAGATCTTGCATTTCTTTAGTCTTTCCAAGCCCTAGCTTAGTGGTGAACCCCTCATTGCTTTATAATTAGACCCTAAGAAACCCTTCTCGCAGATATTTTACCTCTATTCCACTCTTGGGGTGAGATATCTAGGGAATATTTAAATGTGGAGTATAGAAAGTTGTTCTAGGTCCTAAATCCTAGCGATGACCATTTTATATCTTACATTTTCGGATATTGAGGCTTATTTCAGATAAAAACCCAATAAAATCATCAAAAACATAAAAAATTCTAACTTGCCCCAAAAATATAGAGTGGGACTCATACGCAACCTTGGGCATAAGAGTCCCCCTAGGTGGGACCCATATGCTAGAGGTGGCATATGAGTCACATTTGAGGCTTCTTTAGGGTTTGCATAGGAAAATCAACTTTTTAATTCAAATGTTTGTTGATATCAGCTTTTGAGATCTAAATAATGGTAAATTAGGTGTAAATGCCTACATAAGCAAGATTTTAAGTCATTATTTCACCTAAGAAAGGATTTTTTAGAGCAATTTAAAGATTCTAGCATTCAAGAGTCTTCAAGCATCCTTTCAAATGAGCATTCAAGTTTCAAAAGAAAGAAAATTTTAAGTCTTGGAGAAACATCAAAGTGTTTTTGCAAGTCTTCAATCTCACTTTCATTCAAGATATATCATTTTCAAGGGTTGATCATTGTTGTCTATGGTGAATCATGATGTATTTTAGGTTGGGGAGATGCAACTAGCCATCAAGCTAAGTCTAATGACTTGTTTTATAAGTGGTTTCATGCTCCATTATCACTCTACATTTAGCCTAAGGAAGGTAGAAGCATTATTAGGGCTCATTTGGGTGATTAGAGATCTCTCAAAGTGAGTTATTCATCTTCATGTTTCATTCATGCATCTCATTCTAACACATTAGAATAAAGTTTCACTGCATTTCAAATTTCCTAATATTAGACACACTTAAGTTTAGGGTTTACATTTCTATTAACATTCATATTTCATTTTTTTTATCAAGCTTTAACTACCAAACTAGGGGTCTGACTGAGGAAAACCCCCCATAAGAAAATCATGTCTATATTTTGTTTTGCAGGTCTTTTCACATTTTCAGATCTAGAAATCAGTTTGGAAGGAAATATTAGAGATTGGAGCACATATTTGAAATTTGAATTCCCAAAAAAGCAGAATGGGACTGATATGCCAGAAGTGGTGTATGAGTTCCACTACAAGCACTTTTCTAGATTTTCACAGTTCCAGATACCCTTCTTCTAGAAACCAGTTCCTTCCTAGAAACCTTGATCTAGGAATCATACACTCAGACTAGCGTATGATTCCTAGTGTACCATAAGTTTAGAATTTCCAACATTTCAGAGTTTATTTTTTCCTTCTTTAGGTTTCTAGGTGCATATTCTGAGATCTCACCTCTTTATTCTGATTTACATGCATTTTCAAGTCATTTAGTTAAAGATTGCATCATATTAGGGTTAAGCATTACATATTGCATTTCATTTCTTTCCAAGCCCAAGATTGGTGGTGAACCCCTCATTATTTTACAATTAGACCTTAGGACAACCCTATTGCAAGATCTCTTTCTCCTTTGCATACTCTAGATTGATATCTCTAGGGTTTCCCTTCAATGAAATGATTGAGAGATGTGTTTACAAGATAGAAATCATAAATATAATCAATACACATCATGATATATATAGAGATAAAATTAAATCATGAAGCATGAACATAAGCATAAAGTGTAGCAGTAAATAAAATATCATCACCTAGCTCTCCGACTAGCTCACTAGCTTGCCAAGGCTACCACATTTTGCATACATTTCTATGAAAATATTATTTCAAAAAATTAAAATTCCTTGTCCATGCTCTCATTTTGAGCCTATCTTGTAATCATGGAATTCCACATTACCAAATTTCTTTAATGCATTCAATCAGAAAAATCATGTGAGCATTGGCAAGCTCGTGAGATCGCAAGCTTTCTAATTCGGTAGGGTTGGCAAGTTAGGGGAAGAATGAAAAAATGCCTCATAGAAATGGGGACTCATAGTGATGCACCATGAGCCCATTTCTATGAGTCATTTTTTCATGCTGCCCCTAACTTGTCAACCCTACTGAATTGTAAGCTAGTAAGCTTGCTATCTTGTCAATGCTACTACATTTTGCATACATTTCTATGAAAAAAATATTGTCAAACAATTCAAATTCCTTGTCCATGCTTCCATTTTGAGCCTATCTTACAATCATGGCATGCCACATTACCCCATTTCTATGAGGCATACGTTGCCCCTGCCTTGTCAATCCTACTGCATTGGCAAGATAGTGACCTCACTAGCTTGCCAATTTTGTAGTGTTGACAAGGTAGGGGTAGCATGAAATAATGCCTCATAGAAATGGGATCTTACGGTGATTTACAAATCACCATTAGACCCCATTTCTATGAGGCATTTTTTCACATTGCCCCTACCTTGTCAACCCTACCAAGTTGGCAAGCTAGTGAGGTCCCTAGTTGCCAATGTGGTAGGGTTGACAAGGTAGGGGAAGCATGAGAAAGTGCCTCATAGAAATGGGGTCTCACAGTGATTTACATCACCGCGAGACCCCATTTCTATGAGGAAAATTCTAACGCATCCCCTACCTTGTCAACCCTACCACATTATCTTGTGGCATTCCATGATTGCAAGATAGGCTGCACCTTTCTCCATATTTCTAACTTAGCCTTGAATAAAGAGTCTTGAAATAATGGAGAGAAGGGTTAGAATCCCTTGTAGGTAGACTAATTAAGGAAAAATTTAAAATATATTGCAACATAAGTGATGTGCTAGGTTTAGTGATGAGGTAAATTTAGAAATAGAGATGAAAGCCAAAATATATTCAAATATCTATCAATGTGGTAGGAGAATATTCCAATTTTGTAGAGACATGTATGGAAAATTTGTAGCATAGAAAATGCAATCAGCTAGTTAATAAAATGCACATCACCATGAGACCCCATTTCTTTGAGGCATTTCTTCAAACAACTGATTGCCTTGTCTATTTTGTTTGATAAAATGCTTTGGGCGACTAGAATCATTGTATGATATGCACAAAATATATTTATTGAAAAGGCTTTAGAAAATTTCAAGCATATGAAAATTGTAGGTGTAAAATCGAATTCAACTACATTTTCCAACATTCCCCATGCCTATACCAAAATGAAATCTTTGGATCTAGTGTTATGCATGTCCATAGTAAAGGATTGAGAAGTGATGTATTATTTTACTTCCTTATAACTTCTATCATATATGTGTGTACACAAAACATGGAAGCATACACAAGGTAAGTCAATTGTTTAACAAAATTCCTCAAAGAGATGTATAAAAATGTAATTGGCAAGTCTAAACAATTGTGTAAATTAAAATGTGCATTGACAAGCTAAGGTTATAAGGGAGGGGTGAAAGATCCAAATTCAAGGAGAGATGGACTACAATTTTAGTGCCAACGAGAATTTTTCAAAAAATTCTTCTCATTCTACAATCTTTCGGCCCTCCAATGGTGGTAGTCGGGCACACAATGGACTACATTAGAATATTATTGGTGCTAGGTATTCCCATTCTATCACTGGATCTTCATTTCAGACTCGTCGTCCCTTGAAATTGATTTTGTGTAAAGCTCAACCTACTTTTGAAATTTGCGGTTCTGAGTCAGGGTCGTCTGGTTTTTCTCCTGCTACTAAAAGATCTTATGCTAAAGTTGTTTCCGACTCCTCTCCGATGTCTTTTCCTAATAATATTCACATTGTCAGATCTCCCTTCATTCCAAAAGCATGTCTCTGCCCTACTAATTTTCCTAATAATATTCCCTTGCATTCACCCATGACCTTTCCCAATAATATCTCTTTTCCTTCACCACCATCCCCTCCAATGGTTTTGCGCTCAAGGGGTCCTTTTAATCCTCAGTATCAGAAGCAATTTAAAGGGCATAAGCAGAGGAAGGCTCGCATCGGAAAATCATGGGTTTCTAAGCACCCAATTTCTAATGACCTTGTTTATGTTGTTCTTCCAGAGGATATTCTATCCCCTCAGATTCAAGATCTCAAGGATGTAGCACTGATTTGTAAGTTTTGGAAATTTTGACCAGATCTGTCTTTTTTGACGAATTGGGTTTTTTAGCATTAGGATAGAGCTAATTAGGTATTTTTCTTAGATAAGGGAGAAGGTTTTTTTATTGTCATTTTCTCAGACAAAAAATTATAGTTTTTTAGGAAAAAGGCTTGGATATGTGAGGGGCATGGCTTATTTTCCACACTTTGGACACCAAAATTTTTTCCTTCAGAAGTAAAAGTAAAACTCATTCCTTTCTGGGTACAGTTACAAGGGTTACAGTTGGAATACAGAGAACCACATATTGTTGAAATTTTGTGTAACCAGTTGAGGATTTTCTTGCACCATGATATGTTGTTATTTTCCAACCCTTCTCTTCTAGTAAGGGTTTGCATCCTTTTGTATGTCACCAAATTACTTCCACTTGTTATTGACATTAAATCAATTCATGGTTTGTGGAGCCAAATATTGGTTTATGAGAACCCTAACCTTTTTTGTTTCAAGTGCCACTTTATCCTTCATCCTTTCAAAAAATGTGTGATTTTGAAAGATGAGCATCCAGTCCTAGCAGATGCGGGTTCCACAAAAGTTCAATCGGATCCATTAGACATGGTATGCACCTCCTCTGGTTTGGAGCTAAATATTTTTTCTGAATATTTTTTTAGGATTTATGTTCTTGACTTTTGTTATAAGTGGTTTCAAAAATTCAATTGTTCTATTATGTCTCAATCAAAACTTGTGGGAGTGTAAACTCTTCTTGGTGCTCTGAGCTTTTTTTACAAGTTACCCCACAAAAGATTTGCTTAGCATCTCCTAATGTATTTTCTTTGTATTCTAGTTTTCCTCAATCTAGTTCGACAAGTTTTAGTTTAAACTCACAAATTTTTAAACCTGAATGTTCTAAATTTTGGCTCTCACTGATCAAGCTCTTCTAGAATTCTTTGTATCTTGTTGTACCTGATATTAAATTTTTTAGTGAACAACAACTAAACATGTGTGCTTCAATGTTAACTTTGGTCACTCATAATATATGTGATAATTCACTAAGTGTCTTTGATGGTCAGAGTTTGGAGGAAAATGTCAGCCAGCAAGTGGATCATGATTTGAGTATCACAAAATCACAAGATCCAAGTATTCCATTAGAAATGGAGTTAGAAAATTTTGTTGATGAAGCCCTATTGTCAGTAGGTTAACAAATTTTGGATGATATTATGTCTGAATTTTTTGGTGTGGAAGACCTTGGGGATGATGATTGTTCAGTTTCAATCTCTTAAAATCCTTTGTCGCCAAATTTAAAAAAGTCACCTGTCAAGAAGGGCAAAAAATCTTTAGCTTTCAAGCTGCAAGAGGAAATTGCAGCAAGTATTCAATCAACTTTAGTTGTAAAATGTAAAAGACCTAGGAGAGCATGTTTCTCTCCTAAGTCTCAGTGAGAATTATATCTTGGAATGTTAGAGGCATTAATTCCTCTGACAAAGGGTCCAAGTGAAAAAATAATTGGACTCTTGTGGGGCTAATATAGGGGTACTTCAGGAAACTAAAACTTTTGCTGATGCTTTTGAGAGTATTAATAAAAGTTGGATTAAATGGAAAGCTAGACATTATGTGGCTCAAGGTGCTTTTGGAGGTTTGATTACATTGTGGGATGCTAGTTCTATAAGAATTTCTAACATATCTTTTGGTTTGAATTGGAAACTAATGCAAGTTAAGTGTTCAGATTTGTCTTTTTGGTTATTGAATGTGTATGGACCAACTAGTTATGTGGCTAAAAAGTTACTTTGGGAATCTTTGGAGAAGAAATTAGAGGTGTTGGGCCAAGATAAAGTAATTTTAGGAGGTGATTTTAATGCAATCAAAATCCCTTCAGAGAAGAAGGGTGGTATTTTCCCTCTCAAGAAAGACATGGAATTTTTTGCTTCCTTCATTCAAAATAATTCTCTTGTAGATATTATCCCTCCGAATGGGTGCTTCACTTGGACAAATAAGAGGCAAAATTTTCTACAAATTGTAGAAAGGTTAGAGAGGTTTCTAATTTCTTTGAATTGGTCCTTGTGTGGTGCAACTTTCGCCTCAACAATCTTTCCATCTGTAGCCTCTCATCATTTTGCAATTTCTCTTGACTTGTTGGGAAAAATCTCCAAACCTAGATTTCATTCTTCCTTCAAATTTGAATCAATGTGGTTTAGACACCCATAGTTTTTGTTTTATTAAGGAAATGGTGGTTTGATGCACCTTTCAGTGTAGGCTCAAAATTTTTCCAGTTAAATAAAAAACTGGAGTATGTTAAGAAACAATTAAAAAGTTGGAATCAACAAGTTTTTTTAAAAAAATTGTGCAAAAAGATCTCGTTTACAAAAGACTTGTAGAAATTAATGAAATTATTATTTCTAGAGGTCTGGACTCCAACCTTTTTGACGAATAGAGTGAGTTACAAAAGAGTGGAAGGAATTTCTCTTGAGAGAGGAAGTCTACTAGAGGCAGAAATCAAGAGAATTGTGGTCAAAAGATGGGGACGGGAATACAAAGTTTTTTCATGTTTCAGCGCAAGTTAAAAAGGAAAGGAATATAATTGTTTCAATTCATTATAGTGCAACGAGGGTTTTTCTTACAAAAGAAGAGGATATTCAAAAAGAAGGTATCAAATTCTTCTCTTCTCTTCTCACCAGTAATACTCAAAAAAATGAACAGTTAGCTAGTGATAGAGAAGATCTTTTGTAGGATATTCCACGTTTGTTATCAAGAGAAGATAATATCATATTACTTTCACCTTTTTATTTGAATGAAATCAAAGAGGTGGTTTTCTCAATGTCTCCAGATAAAGCACCAGGGCTTGATTGTTTTATAGTTATTTTTTTCCAAAAATGTTGGGATTTTGTGGGTTATGATATTTTAAATGCTTTGGAAGAGTCAAGGAAGATAGGGGGAATGTTGAAATTTTTTAATGTTACTAATATAGCTATCATCCCCAAGACATCATCTCCATCCACCTTTTTTGATTTTAGGCCTATTTCTCTTTGTAATACCATCTATAATATCTTCACTAAGGCAATTTATCTCCGTTTGCATCCTCTTATTTCTAAAATTGTTTCTAAAGAGCAAGGGGGATTTGTACCTGGTAGGGAAACAACTGAAGGAGAAATTGTAGCTCATGAGGTCCTTCATTCAATTGCGGCTAACAAGCTGTCTTCTATGATTATTAAGTTAGATATGCAGAAAGCCTATGATAGGGTTGACTGGTCCTTCTTGAAGGAGGTGCTCCTAAAATTTAGATTTTCAAGTAAATGGTGTAAATGGGTTTTGGCATGTTTATCAGGTGCTAAGTTCTCAATGTTGATAAATGGTTCAGTAGTAGGTTTTTTTGGCTCTTCACAAGGAGTTCGTCAGGGAGACCCCTTGTATCCTTTTCTGTTTATAATTTTAGTGGAAGCTTTGAGTATATCTCTCCTTAAAGCTCATCACCAAGGTTCTATTAAGGGAATTTGTATTCCAAATGTTGACATATCAGTAACTCATTCTCTTTTTGCTGATGACAATTTGATTTTGGAAAAGCGATAATCTCAGAAGCTTTGCATATAAAAGAGATTTTAGATAAATATACAAGAGCATCGGGACAAAAGATAAATGAGAGTGAATCAAAAGTGTATGTGTTCAATACCAAGCCTTTGCTTGAAAAAAGATTAGTGGATCTTTTGGGCATCCCATTTTTTGTAGGTAAAAATAAAGTATCATTTTGGCAAAATATTATTCAAAGTATTCAAGCTAGGATTTTATCATGGAAAGGGAGATGGCTCACTCTGTCAAGAAGAATTTTTCTAGTAAATTCGGTACTTTCTTCAATACCAAATTATTACATGTCTATATTGAAAGCTCCAAAATAAATCATATTTGAAATTCAGAAGTTGATTAGAAAATTTGTCTCGTCTAGAAATCTTGATAATAGTAAAAAAATTCCATTAATTTCTCTAGAGACCATGTGTTTGGAGAAATTAAAAGGAGTTGGTTTGCATGATTTGTAGCAAAGAAATATGGCTCTAGGGGCCAAAATGGTATGGAGAATGTATTCAAAGCCAAGGCTAAAGTGGTGGCAACTCATGCAAGCCAAGTATTTAGACAATTCATAACCATCAAGGATTATGATGGTGTTAAATCCTCCTAAAGGATCATCAATGTGGATTTTTTTGATATCATGCAGGAAGATTATCTTACCTTATCTTACTTGGGAGGTTAATGATGGTAAGGATGTAAAATTTTGGAAGGATTCATGGAATGGATCTCCAAGAATAAATAGTATTTTAAATTTTGAGCAGGAACAAGAAATTTTATCTCATAAATGGGGTGGGAAGCTAAAAAAATTATATTCAACAAGTAGATCCTATACCAGGCAAAGTAAGTTGGAAGGATTTTTCTGAAGAGGGAGTAAACAATGTTGTCAAAGCACAGTTAAGTTCAATTCTAGAATCCAAATTAGTTTACTTTTCTCAGAAAGATGATAGACTTCTTTGGTCAAAAGCAAATTTAGGTTCCTACACTATGAAAGAAGGTTACAAATCTGTTGTTCAGAAACACTCCCATCTAGTGAACCCAAGAGCATATAAATTTTGTTGGAATGAAAAAGTGTTGCCTAAAGTTGATTTTTTTTCTTGGTTAGCAATAAAGCATAAAATTTTAACAGGTGATATGCTTGTAAAGATGAAAATTGCCAAACCTTTTAATTGTGTACTATGTAAACAAATCTTTGAAGATGTAGACCATTTATTCCTAGCATGTTCAGTAGCATATTCATGTTGGGATTATGTATCATTAAAGATGCAATGGCAGACTCCACTTCCTAATTCTCTTTGGCATGTCTTCAATAGTTGGCCTCAATTATACAAATATGCTTTATTTGCATGTATCTGGAGTATTATTTTGCCCTCTATAGTCTAGGCTATTTGGTGGGTGAGAAATAAATGTATTTTTAGAAAAGAAAAGTTTAATCTGCAAACTCTTTTGAGTAATGTAGAGAAATCTATATCAGAGAATCTAAACACATATGTTTGTAAGTCTAAACATGTGGGCTCAACATTCATAGATTGGGACTCAAAAATATTATTGGCTTGGCCTCCTATAAAGTTACCTTTCAAAGGTAGTTTACATCAACCTCAACAAAAGATCAATAGAAATTCAATTTGTTGGATCCCTTCGCCATCAGCGGTATATAAGATTAATTTTGATGGAGCGTCAAGAGGAAACCCAAGTTTATCAGGTGTGGGAGTGGATATCATAAATTATCAAGGTATGGTGTTCACTGCAAAATCTTACAAGTTAGTAGTTGGATCTAACGATATGGAAAAGTCTTAAGCTCTCCTTCAAGGTGTCAAATTGGCCCTAAGTTGTAATATTTTTGATGTTTAACTAGAAGGGGATTCACTAGTGGTAATTAATGCTTGTCAAGACTGCAAGCTATAAAATTGGAGGCTTTCATATATCCTAAAACAAATTTGGTCTATGCTTGATAAATTTGAGTCCTACCAGCTAATTCACACATTTAGAGAAGGTAATGCAGTGGCAAATTTCTTGGAAAATTATGGATACAACCAGTTGCAGGAAATTTATACACATGTGGCAGAAATTGGGAAAATTAATCCTAAAGAAAAGCTATTGAAAAAAGAAGAAAGGTGTGTTATATAATGAATGATTGGATAAATATAAATCATTTAAAATAAAAACTTACAAGCTCAAACTATTCATCCACTGTTCCTATTTGTGTGATGGTCTAATCAAATAAAGGTGCAAAATAATTATAAAGAATAGCCTAAGATGGCGTGCTTATAATGGAAATCCAACTAAGTTAGCCTTGCCAGTACCGTGTCAGTTATAATCATGTTTAATTGCTTCTCACAAGGTATTACAAAGATGTAAAATCATTAAGTGTTGACATGATGGTGGCTAGAAATCCTATAAAAGATGTGGCACAAGTTGTGATGTAAGGAAATCAAATGTGTGTAGACATCCCCCATTCTAAGCCTCACAGATATGAAGAAGTATCAGGTTGGTAATTGTTAATTCTATTTTTTTTGTGTTATCCGTAGGTATAGATTTAAGGATATTTCAAATAATTTCATGTAATAAATAAAATGCATGTGTGCAAAGTACAAAATATAATGGCAGCAGAAAAAGATCATTTTTGTTAAATTAAAGCTAGCTTCATTTCAGGCTAATCTTGCAAATGTTTCACGTTTCAAATTCTTGCTAAATTTAGATAGCTCGGATATAGGTCGGATTGTATGACACAATGAGGAAGCAATTATGGTTATGTATGCTAAGGCTATCCCAAATAATGAGGTGGAATGATATTCTGAGATCTACCTTTGCTTAGCATTTTCATAACATCTTTTTTTACTATGTGTATTTAATAGCTTGCGATGGTTTCAATCCAAAGCACAGGAAACACAAAGAGAGCTGAAGTTGTGTGTCATCCTCTTCCTAGAACAGTATATGAAAGTAATGGAATTCTTCCCCAGGAATTACATAGATTTTCTACAAGCTCGAGAATGGGAGCTGCCAATTGTTGAAGAAATTGGAGAACCAAAGTTGCATTTGGTATTCAAGGATCACTGCGAAACATTTAAGAAGCATGTTAAAAGAGTTCTAGGAGCACACATTATAAGGCCTCAAGTAAAAAGAGTAATCTACCCTTCTCAATTTTTGTCTATCTTCATTTCTAACATTATGGATTTGCTGCAAGATGTTGAGGTTGTTGAGAAGCTGGTTAGAAAGGTAGTAAATGAAGATTTCATGCAATGGGATGGTTTCAATAAAGCATGTCAGGCATATGACTTGTGGAAAGGTCATGGGTATGTGGGTGATCTTTTTCCCAGACATTATCTCCTCCATCGATCTGCATATCAAAAGCTCCTTATTGCCATAGTTAAATATTTGTCTTTGCACAATTCAACTTTCATGTTGGTGACACTTAGAAGATATGCAAGAGAATTTGAAGATGGGGTTACAAAAAGAACAAGGGAGAAAGTGCAAGCAATTTTGGCCCTGTTAATGCATGCGCATGAGCTTCCACAGACAGAACCTTTCATAGAGGTTCATGAGTCCCTTTAGCCAAATATAGATTCGACCAACATTCAGCTGCAGCTTGATTTTCAACCTGGTTTTCTTTATCTTCATGAAGCTAGTGCACAAGAAATTGGGCACTCTTCAACACTGAGAAATTGGGGTTTAAAAGCATAAAGTTGTGTCACACTTTTAGCCAACATATCAGCACAACTTAATTTAAGTATTTCTAACTAAAAATCAATTTTGGTCAAGCATATGACCTAGTAAGATTCATTCTAGCTAAGTTAGATACTTCCACAATTTATTCAACTAAAACTATTGGCTAAAAATATATGGAGCACCACTCTGAGTCCAATTTACCAAAAAAAAAAAATTATTTGAAAAACTTGAAGTTTTAATAAATCCTCCTCATGTAAATAACATTTTTTTTAAAATGTAAAAATACCCTTTTGTAGATCCATAAGTGTAGTTTTCAAAAATATATTTATTTTAATAGTTTAATTATTATTTTTATTTTTATTTTTATTTATACTAAAAGTAGGTTATCAACAAAAAATATTAGGTTGATTACCATGCCAAGGAAAAATACCAAAACTTATTAAAAAAATTGAAAAAAATATGATGCACTAGATAAAAGAATCTATTTCAAGATGGTATAATTTTTTTTCCATTTTAGATAAATATTTAATATGAATATTGACATTTTATGGAAACAGTTGTTTTTTTTCATGCACATTTTAATATGTATATAAAACTATATATTTATCAAAATTGGAAAAAAATATATCCATGCACTAAAGTTTCAAGTTATAAATACACACAAAAAATTTGAAAGAAAAAAAATAAAATTTACTATAAAAAGTTTGACGTCCTGTGCAACTTCATTTTTCAACATTTTATCAACAACTAAATTATAGTGTTAATTTATGAAAAACTAGTTTAAAATAATTTTTTAATTTCTTATAAAAATACAAACATAAAATATACTAAAAAATACATATTTTACTAGTTTGCATCATTTAAAAATTCAAAACATATATGCTACTTTTTAGTGACTCAAGTTTTAAATTTGGATCAGCATTGACTGTTTCCTTTATAAAGTGTGACACAACTTTGTGCTTTTACCCTGCCAGCACTAGCACCAAGACAATCAACAAATAGGTCTTCACCAAGCTAGTGCACAAGGAGTTGGACATTTGTTGACAACGGGAAATTGGCATGATCAACAAATGGAACATCAGGGAATTAATCTAAATGAATTGCCACCTGAAATAAATGGTGAGATGGGGAAGCATATACAGGGAATGTTGTCATGTGAATTCTTGGAGGTGAATTCAAACAAGTAATGGATAGAACATGCTCAAAACTAGGGTGGCCAGAATCATCCTACCTGGGCTCGACTTAATCATCCGGATGTGGAAATCCATATTTCATGGAAATTGAGGAGTAAACAATGAGTCTTTTATGCTTTGAGAAAATATAATGTGTAGTTCTTATTAAGTATAGTAGTCATGTTGTAGTAGGATTAAGCTTGATTTTGTAAATAGTAGGCTAGATAAGGGTTATAGTACAGTTTCCTGATCAAGAAACAATAGGTTTCACCTTTTGTATGTGGTCTTTAATGTAGCAAGCAAGTGGATGGGAAGAAAAAAAAAATTTGTATATATTTTATCTATTAATAAATATATAGGCATTATGCCTTTTCCTTAAAAAAAAACATGGAATATGCAAAATAACAAAAATCAAAGAAAGTCAAAATAGAATGAAAAAAATGTGTAAATAATTCACATACTTAAAAAACCAGAGTTTCAAATGGAGGAGTTCTACCTAATTATGTAGCCTTTGCTTCTTCTTTCTTCAAACTCCTTAACAATTTGACTTTTTCAAAATCCTATTCTCCTCAAAACTTCAATTGTATAGCACTCTTGAATGGAATTTAGACTTGAATTCATATTCTATTCCTTTCAACATGAAAACTCTACTATTTCATGCAAAGGTGGTGGAATGTGAAAAACATGCATGCACATTTCACAAAATCATCAAAAAGTTTTTTTTATTGGAACATGCACAAAACCAGGAGAATATGCAAAATGTTGGCCTTGAGATCATAGGTATATTGAGTTTTTTCCCATTTTTAGAGCAAGACAAAATGTGCTCACATTATAATGTGCTCGCATTATAACACGAGCACATTAGATCTTGCTAAAATAATGACCATTTCTCTACTACTTAAAAATACACTTGTGTTAAGAGAAAGTTGACTTTTTATAGGTTTCTTTTCTCTCTTTCTCTCTATCCTCTACCCCCTAACCTATACATAACCTCAAACCTATACCCTAAACCCTATTCCCTCAAGCCTGAACCCTTAAACCTTAAACCCTAAACCCTTAAACCTTCTACCCTCTACCCTCAACCCCCATCCCTTAACCTTATACCTTCAACCCTTAGCCCTTAAACCCTAAACCCTTAAACCCTCTACCCTCTACCCTCTACCCTCTACCCAATACCCTCTACCCTCAACTCTAATCCCTCAACCCTTAAACAATTAAACCCAAGTAAACTCTCTACCCTAATCCTTCAACCCTCAACCCTTAATCCCTCAACCCTCAACCTTCAACTCTCAACCCTTATACCTTAATCCCTCAACCCCTATACCCTCTACCCTATACATTGGACCCTAATCCCCCAACCCTATACCCTCAATCCTTTACCATCAATTTATTAAACCCTCAACCCTCAACCCTCAACCCTCAACCTTTAAACCCTAAATCCTTAAACCATCTACCCTCTACCCTCTACCCTATACATTAAACCCTCAACCCTCAATTCTCAACCCTCAACCCTTAATGCCTCAATCCTCAACCCTCAAACCCTAAACCCTCAATCCCAATACCCTCTACCTTATACATTGGACCCCCAACCCTAATCCTTCAACCATATGTACCCTCAACCCAATACCCTAAACCATTAACCCTATACCATCAATTCTCAACCCTCAACCCTATACATTAGATCCTCAACCTTCATATATCTTTGTCCTTCCCTCCTCTTCTCTCCTTCTCTCTATCTCACTTATCCCTCCATCTCTTCCTCCATCCATCCCTCCCTCCCTCCCTAACCTAATCCCTCAACCGTATACCCTCAACCCTTATACCCTTAAACACTCAACCCTAAACCCTGAAATATTAAACCCTAAACCCTTAAACCTTCTACCCTCTACCCTAAACTTTTAAACCCTTAAACCCAACTAAAATCTCTACCCTAATCCCTCAACCCTCAACATTAAACCCTCATCCCTCAAACCTATACCCTCAACTGAATTCCCTAAACCATCAACCCTATAGGTCCTCAACCCTATACCCTCAATTCTCAACCCTCTACCCTATACATTGGATCCTTAGCCCTCATATATCTTTTTCCCTCTCTCCTCTTCTCTCCTTCTCTCTATCTCACTTATCCCACCATCTCTACCTCCATGTACCTCTCCCTCTCTACCCTAATCCCTCAATCATATACCCTCAACACTTAAACCCTTAGTACTCAACCCTAAACCCTAAACCCTAAACCCTAAACCCTCAAACCTTAAACCCTCTAACCTCTACCCTCAACCCTAATCCCTAAAACCTTAATCCCTTAAAACAAAGTAAAATCTCTACCCTAATCCCTCAACCTTCAACCCTTAATCCCATGATCATCAACTCTCAAATCTTAAAACCTAATCCCTCAACCCCTATATTCTCTACCCTATACATTGGACCCTCAACCCTAATCCCCCAACACTATACCCTCAATCCTCTACCCTCAACCTTAAACCCTAAACTGTAAACCCTTAAACCCTATAACCTCTACCCTCCACCCTATCCATTAAACCATCAACCCTCAATTCTCAACCCTCAACCCTCAGCCCATAATCCCTCAATCCTCAACCCTGAAACCCTAAAACCTCAACCTCGATACCCTCTACCTTGTACATTGGACCCTCAACCCTAATCCTTCAACACTATATACCCTCAACCCTCGTCCCTCAACCCTTAAACCCTTGAACACTCAACCCTAAACCCTAAACGATCAACCCTTAAACCCTCTACCCTCTACCATCAACCCAACACCCTCTACCCTCAACTCTCATCCCTCAACCCTTAAACACTCAATCCCAAGTAAAATCTCTACCCTAATCCCTCAACCATCAAGCCTTAATCCCTCTACCCTTAAATCCTCTACCCTCTACCCTAAACACTAAACCCTCAACCCTTAAACCCAAATCCCTCAACCCATATACCCTCTACCCTATACAATAGACCCTCAACCCTTATCCCTCAAACCTAAAGCCTCAACCCTAAACCCTCTATCCTAAAACCGAAACCCTGAAACCTTAAACCCTAAACCCTAAACCCTTAAACCCTCTACCCTCTACCTTATACATTAATCCCTCAACCCTCAATTTGCAACCCTCAACCCTTAATCCCTCAACCCTCAACCCCTATACCCTCTACCCTATGCATTGTACCCTCAAACATAATCCTTCAACCACATACCCTCAAACCTATACCCTATACCCTAAACCCTTGACCCTCAACCCTCAACCCTCAATCCTAAACCCTTAAACCCTAAACCCTCAACCCTTTTACCCTCTACCCTCAACCCTCATCCCTCAACCTTATAGCCTCAACCCAATACCATAAACCATCAAACCTATAGGTTCTCAACCCTATACCCTCAATTCTCAACTCTCTACCTTATACATTGGATCCTCAACCCTAATATACCTTTGTCCCTCCCTTTACGTCTATCCTTCTCTCTATCTCACTTATCCGTCAATATCTAGCTCCATCCATCCCTCCCTCTCTAGTCTAATCCCTAAATTGTATATCCTCAACCCTTAAACCATTAAAAAATTAACCCTAAACCCTCATCCCTAAACCCCTAAACCCTAAAACCTTAAACCTTCTACCCTCTACCCTCAA
This sequence comes from Sequoiadendron giganteum, assembly GCA_007115665.2. Taxonomy (NCBI): domain Eukaryota; kingdom Viridiplantae; phylum Streptophyta; class Pinopsida; order Cupressales; family Cupressaceae; genus Sequoiadendron; species Sequoiadendron giganteum. The sequence goes on from CM021104.1 coordinate 284,215,674, forward strand.
CCCTAATCCATCAACCCTATATATCCTCAACTTTATACCCTCAATTATCAACCCTCTACCCTATACATTAGATCCTCAATCGTCATACATCTTTGTCCCTCCCTCCTCTTCTCCCCTTCTCTATATCTCACTTATCCCTCCCTCTCTCCCTCCCTCATCCCTCCCTCTCTACCCTAATTCTTCAATCGTATACCCCCAACCCTTAAACCCTTAAACACTCAATGGTAAACTCTAAACTCTCAAACCTCAATCCTTAAACCATAAACACTTAAACCCTCTACCCTCTACCCTCAACCCTAATCCATGAGCCCTTAAACCCTTAAACCCAAGTAAACTCTCTACCCTAATTCCTCAACCCTCAACCCTTAATCCATCAACCCTCAACCCTCAACCCTTAAACCCTAATCCCTCAACCCTTATATCCTCTACCCTATACATTGGACCCTCAACCCTCAACCCTAATCCCCAACCCTATACCCTCAATCCTCTACTCTAAACCTTAAACCCTCAACCCTCAACCCTTACACTTTAAGTCCTTAAACCCTCTACACTCTACCCTCTACCCTATACCCTATGAATTAAACCATCAATTCTCAACCCTCAACCCTTAATCCCTCAATCCTCAACCCTAAAACCTTAAATCCTCAACCATGATACCATCTACCCTATACATTGGACCCTCAACCCTATTCCTAAAATAATATATACCCTCAACCCAATACCCTAAACCATCAACCCTATAGGTCCTCAAACCCATACCCTCAATTCTCAAACCTCTCTACCCTAAACATTGGATCCTCAACCTACATATATCTTTGTCCCTCCCTCTTCTTATCTCCTTCTCTCTCTCTCTCTGCTCTCTCTATTTATTCCTCCCACCCCCTCTCTCTCTCTCTCTCAGGTCACTCCCTCCCACACCCTCTCTCTCTTAGTTCTCTCAATATCTCACTCCATCTCTCTCGCACTCCCTCTCATTGCCTATCTCTCAAGTCTCTCCCTCTCACCCCCGCTCACACTCTCAAGTATCTCCCTTTGGCACCCTACCTACATAACTCTCCCTTTCTCTCTCCCCCCTCTCTCTCTCTACCCCTCTCCCATGCCCTCTCTCTTTCTATCCCTCTATTCCTCCCATCATACCTAGGTAAGTCCTTCTCACTCCAACCCCTTCTCTCCCACTCCCTCTATTAGATTCTCCCTTTCACCCCCTCTCCCTCTCTCAAGACTCTCTCTCACTACCTCTATATATATATATATATATATCTCAAGTCTCTCCCTCCCTCTATCCCTCCCACCCCACATAGACAACTCTCTCTCTCTCCCTCTAAAGGCATACATAAATACATACATATTTAAATACGTACAAGCATAATACATGTGTACATACAACCCTACATACATACAAGCAAACATTTAAATATGTATATACAATCTTACATAAATATAGGCCTACATACATACATGCATTGATACATACATATATATACAAGCATACATACTTACATACAAGAATGCATACATACACACATACACACATGACATACAAGAATATAGGTACATACAAACATACAAATATATAAACATGCATTCAATAGAGTAGTATTTAACATAAAGCAAGACATAACATAAGCACATTATACCACACTCATGTTATGTCTCGCTAGAAGTTAAACCCTTAACCATCAACCCTCAACCCTTAAACCATCTACCCTCTACCCTATACCCTATACATTAAACCCTCAACCCTTAATGGCTCAATCCTCAACCCTCAAACCCTAAACCCTCAACTCCAATACCCTCTACCTTATAAATTGGATTCCCAACCCTAATCCTTCAACCATATGTACCCTCAATCCTCATTGGTCAATCCAATACCATCAACCCAATACCCTAAACCATCAACCCTATAGGTCTTCAACCCTATACCCTGAATTCTCAACCCTCAACCCTATAAATTGCATCGTCAACCCTCATATATCTTTGTAATACCGTCCTCTTCTCTCCTTCTCTCTATCTCACTTATCCCTCCATCTCTCCCTCCATCCATCCCTCCCTTTCTACCCTAATCCTTCAATTATATACCCTCAACACTTATACCCTTAAACACTCAACCCTAAACCCTCAACCCAATACCCTCTACCCTCAACTCTAATCCCTCGACTATTAAACCATTAAACCAAACTAAAATCTCTACCCTAATCCCTCAACCCCATACCCTCAACCGAATACCCTAAACCAGCAACCCTATAGGTCCCCAACCCTATACCCTGAATTCTCAACCCTCTACCCTATACATTGGATCCTCAACCCTCATATATATTTGTCCCTCCTTCCTCTTCTCTCCTTCTATCTATCTCACTTATCCCTCCATCTTCACCTCTATCCACCTCTCCCTCTCTACCGTAATCCCTCAATTGTATACCCTCAACACTTAAACCCTTAAACACTCAACCCTAAAACATCAACCGTGAACCCTAAAACCCTCTAACCTCTACCCTCAACCCAATACCATATACCCTCAACCCTAATCCCTAAAACCTTAAAACCTTAAACCCAAGTAGAATCTCTACCCTAATCCCTCAACACCCCAATCCCCAACCCTTAATCCCTCAATTCTGAACCCTCAACCCTTAAAACCTAATCCCTAAACCCTTATACACTCTACCCTATACATTGGACCCTAAACCCTAATCCCCCAACACTATACCCTCAATCCTCTACCCTCAACCTTAAACCCTCAACCCTAAACCCTTAAACCCTATACTCTCTACCCTCTACCCTACACAATAAACCATCAACCCTCAAGTCTCAACCCTCAACCCTTAATCCCTCAATCCTCAACCCTCAAACCCTAAAACCTCAAGCTCGATACCCTCTACCCTATACATTGGACCCTAAACCCTAATCCTTCAACCATATGTAACCTTAACCCTCAACCCTCAACCCTAAACCCTTGAACACTCAACCCTAAACCCTAAACCCTCAACCCTCAGCCCTTAAACCCTAAACCCTTAAACCCTCTACCCTCTACCCTCTACCCTTAATCGAATACCCTCTACCCTCAACCCTAATCCCTAAACCCTTAAACCCTTAATCCCAAGTAAACTCTCTACCCTAATCCCTCAACCCTCAACCCTTAATCCCTTTACCCTTAAACCCTCTACCCTCTACCCTCTACCCTCTACCCTAAACCCTCAACCTTTAAACCCTAATCCCTCAACCCCTATACCCTCTACCCTATACAATAGACCCCCAACGCTAATCCCTCAACCCTATATCCTCAACCCTCTACCCTAGACCCTAAACCCTCAAACCTTAAACCCTAAACCCTTAAAACCTCTACCCTCTACCCTATACATTAAACTCTCAACCCTCAATCTTGAACCCTCAAACTTTAATCCATCAAACCTCAACCCCTATAGCCTTTATCCTATACATTGGACCCTCAACCATAATCCTTCAACCATATACCCTCAAACCTATACCCTAAACCCTAAACCCTCTACCCTCAACCCTAAACCCTAAATCCTAAAACCTTAAACCCTGACCCCTTAAACCCTAAAACCTTAACCCTTTTACCCTCTACCATCAACCCTCATCCCTCAATCTTATAGCCTCAACCCAATACCCTAAACCATCAACCGTATAGGTCCTCAACCCTATACCCACAATTCTCAACCCTCTACCTTATGTATTGGATCCTCAACCCTCATATACCTTTGTCCCTCCCTTCTCCTCTCTCCTTCTATCTATCTCACTTATTCCTCTATCTCTACCTTCATTCATCCCTCCCTCTCTACTCTAATCCCTAAATTGTATACCCTCAATCCTTAAACCATTAAACACTTAGCTCTAAATCCTCAACTCTAAACCCATAAACCCTCAACCCTAATCCATAAACCTAATACCCTAAACCATCAACCCTATAGATCCTCAACTTTATACCCTCAATTCTCAACACTCTACCCTATACATTAGATCCTCAACACTCATACATATTTTTCCCTCCCTCCTCTTCTCTCCTTCTCTCTATCTCACTTATCCCTCCATCTCTCCCTCCACCCATCCCTCCCTCTCTACCCTAATCCTTCAATCATATACCCTCATCCCTTAAACCCTTAAACACTCAACCGTAAACTCTAAACCCTCAACCCTCAATCCTTAAACCCTAAAACATTAAACCCTCTATCCTCTATCATCAACCGAATACCCTCTACCCTCAACCCTAATCCCTCAACCCTTTAACCCTTAAATGCAAGTAAACTCTCTACCTAAATCCCTCAACCCTCATAAATTAATCCATCAACCCACAAACCTCAACCCTTAAACCCTAATCCCTCAACCCCTATATCATCTACCCTATACATTGAACCCTGAACCCTAATCCCCAACCCTATACCCTCAATCCTCTACCCTAAAATTTAAACCTTCAATCCTCGACCCTTAAACCCTAAGTACTTAAACCCTCTACCCTATAAATTAATCCCTAAATTCTCAACCCTCAACCTTTAATCCCTCAATCCTCAACCACGATACCCTCTACCCTATACATTGGACCCTCAACCACAATCCTTCAATCATATTTACCCTCAACCCTAATCCCTCAACCCTATACACTCAGCCCAATACCCTAAACCATCAACCCTATAGGTCCTCAACCCTATACCCTCAATTCTCAACCATCTACCCTACACATTGGATCCTCAACCCTATACCCTCAATTCTCAACCCTGTACCCTACACATTGGATCCTCAACCCTTATATATCTTTGTCCCTCCCTCCTCTTATCTCCTTCTCTCTCTCTCTCTCCCCTCTCTCTATCTATTCCTCCCACACTACCTAGATAAGTCCCTCTCACTCCACCCCACTTTATGTCTCCCTCTCTCAGGTCACTTCCTCCCACACCCTCTCTCTCTCAGGTCTCTCAATCTCACACTCCCTCTCTCTCACACTCCCTCTCACTACCTATCTCTCAAGTCTCTCCCTCTCACCCCCTCTCACACTATCAAGTCTCTCCCTTTGGCACCCTATCTACATAACTCTCCCTTTATCTCCCTCTCTCTCTCCCCCTCTCTCTCTCCCCCCTCTCCCATACCCTACCTCTCTCTCTCCCCCTCTATTCCTCCCACCCTACCTAGCTAAGTCTCTCTCACTCCAACCCCTTCTCTCCCACTCCCTCTCTCTTAGACTCTCCCTTCCACCCCATCTCCCTCTCTCAAGACTCTCTCTCACTACCTCTCTCTATATCTCTCTCTCTCAAGTCTCTCCCTCCCACCCTACCTATACAACTCTCTCTCTCTCTCTCTTCAAATTCTCCCTCCCTCTAAAGATTTACATAAATACATACATACTTAAATAAATACAAGTATAATACATATGTACATACAACCCTACATACATACAAGAAAACATGTAAATATGTATATACAATCTTACATACATATAGGCATACATACATAGATGCATTGATACATACAATATATATACAGGCATACATACCTATATAAAAGAATGCATACATATGTATATACGTACATACATGACATACAAGCATACATGTACATACAAACATACAAATATATAAACATACATTCAATAGAGTAGAATTTAACATAAGAAAGACATAATGCAAGTGCATTATATTGTGCTTGTGTTATGTCTCACTAGACATGTCCCACACAAACACAAAAAATGATGTCAAAATTAAGATATAACGTGAATGCATTATAATGCACTCGCGTTATATCTTGATTTGGGAATCCCTAAGCATTAGGCTTGTTATTTGCCTTGGAATTCTTGCCCAAAGGATTAGATGACCCTCCCAATTACCAGATACATGTGTTTGCAAACTATACAATATTTCACATAATCAAGTTCATGCTCACCGTCAGAATTGCACATGTTTCAATGTTGAACAAATCAAAAACCTAGGTAATGTTAGGATCTCTCTTAGCTATCCAAAAATATAATTTGTTTCACTTTTCGATAATGTTAAGCCTTTCATCTATAATTTATTTTGTAACTTGTGTGTCTCTTTTTTGGAAAAATGAAGTGTTTGGTTTTTTTTCATTATAAGTTAATTTTTCCTTAAAATTTAAAATTAAAAATAGTAAAAAGTCAAATATTCATTAAAAAATTATCAGAAAAATTGTGTATCAACTACATAGTTTTAGCTAATTTCTGACTGAAGCGATTTTAAAAATACTAAAAAAAAATTCACTATGCTAGGTACAAACAAAAGTTGCTATGTTATGTTTTTCTGACAAAAACATAACCAATTTTTGTGCATCCCTCTTTTGAACCCCTTAATCTCAACCATTTTCAAAATAAATTAGTAGTTTAGAAATTAGACTCAGAGCACTACAATCCTTTTTTTAGTTGCATCTCAAAATTTTGAGTGTAACTATCCTCAATTTCACTTCCAACGTCTGTATTTCCTAATTTTAAAAAAAAGTGGCCACTTAAGCTCCCTTTTTGGCCCCCATCTTTTTGCACTTACCCCTATATTGAATGATGAAACTCTTATTCATGCAAGTAGTAGAAGAGGAGAGAAACATGACATAGCCAAATTCGGAAGAGATTGACTAATGGCACCAATGAGATATGAATTTCTTGTTCTTGTTGTTCCTTGGATTATCATGAACAATGGCACTCCATTCTGATTTGTATGGAAGTGTGTCATAATTATGTCAATTTATTTTTTGTTTACCATTGAGGTTTGTGTAGTTTATTCTTTGTGGTATATCATCATGTATGATACATCCATGATCTTTCATTCTGCTTATAATATTGATTTCTCTAGTTGTGTACTCTTCACCTTGATATTCATAAGACCAATCTGCATGTCTATCAATATCTCTTCTCCCCAACATATCTATTTCAGAGACTTGTATATTTTGACCATGATATAGTCTATATGTGATTTCAAATTCATGCTTTGTGGTATTTCCATGAACAACTTCATTGTCTTTATTTTTAGATTAACTATTATTTTCAATATTTTCTATAGTTGTTGTTTGTTCCACATGCCAAGGATTATAATTGAATCACTCCCATTTTTCTACTATGGAGTCATTATCATGACCAATATCTCTTTCTATGTCATGAAATGGTTTGTATAATAATAACTATGATAAACATAAGTCAATCCATTTTTCTGATTGACTTGGAGGAATAGATACAAACCTGGGAAAAAATATAACAATGGATACTCTTTTTCTTGCCTCCCATTTGATCTATTTTTGTTTTGTTTAGGATTATATATCCATGATCTAGCTACATCAATTAGTGAGACACCTTCCATATAACAAGGCTATGTTTTATATCCATCAATGAGAGATTTTGTCTGTTCTTTATTGTTGTCTTATGTATGTACATTTATAGGTTTGAACACCTCACGTGAAACATTTAGATTAAAAAATATTCTATTGCTCTCTACTAATGATATTTCTAGTAGCATGTGACATGTTTCTTGGGCTCCAATGTCTCTTTCTATAACTATCTCAGTAAGAAACCTTCTATATTCTATTGCAACTGAATCATTAGGTTTTTTCATATGTGAAAGATGCTTCAACATCTGGTGGTATGTTTCTGAGCTTTTATCCGCTCTTGTTTCATACTTTGCAATATATTTGATCACAACATGTTTATAAAGAATAGGTTTCCAATCTATATTTTCTCTCCAAAATTGCAATATGTAGCGATTGTGTGAGTTTACTCTATCATCATTTCTAGATAGCTCAAATTTTGTATCCCCCATTTCTATGTCTTCATATAATTTGGATCCCTCCAAATTCAATTCCCAAGGAGCATTATACCTAAAATCAATATAAATATATCATCAATTTTAGTACTTGAGAATTATATTATATTTCACTTTGATATAAATATTTTAACTTGTTTAAATAGTTACTTGGAAAACATTGTTCCTCTCCTTTTTCATAGGCATGCACCTTCCCTACACATTGTGTGTCACTCTACACAGTTTAGGACCTCTTCATAGTCATGGTCAAGATCTCTACAAATTGTCTTGTATTTATAAGACATGGATGTTGAGATTTTTTTTGGAATGCCTATAGTTGGAAATACAAATACATTAGTTATATCGTACACTAAAAAGAGTTTATTTAATATATTGAATGTATACATCCAATTTTTTAAAACATACCTGTATGTTTCGTTGATGTGGATATTCTCTAAGATAACATGCATGCACAATACAACAAAAATATATTTCAGAACTTTTTCATTGCTCTTCATTTGACCAATCAATAATGTCTATATTTGGTGCTCCATGTATCCATATGAATCCATGCACATGTGGTGAGCCCCTATGTTGCCACTCATATCTGCACTAGTAATCTTTAGCATTCATTCCTTTTTCCATTATTTATTTTCTGAATATTGAATATCTCAAGTGCATGTAATGTGCAACTATATGAGGATAGTCAATGATATTTTTTTTCTACCAACTTTGAGCCTCCTTTGGAGTAGATGGCTATGTTCCTAGTGTTAATGCATGAAAATTAGGCCAATACATATCTGAAACACTTAAGGTCAAGAATATTGTAGGAGAACCTATTTGATAAAGCATGTCAGTTAGTTCTGCACAATATTTTGTCCAATATGACCTTGTACCCCTTAATTTTGTTCCAAACCGTATCAATGTATCAACTATATGGGACTGTGACATGTTTTCCATATGCTCATGCAACTCATTGATGGTGATTGGCATGTCTCTAAAATTTATTTTTACAAATATAGTAGATGAATTTTGTGCATGGTGTCTCATTATCATTTTCATCATGAAATATCTAAAGTTTGGATGACTACCAAAGTGATAATCCCTATACTACAATAGGTGCTTGAAAAATTCATACAAATGCACTCACCTCATTCATGGTTCTAACCAATCACATTTACCATTAGAGAATAATGTTGGGAATGCCATATCAAGTAATCTTGAAATAGCATATTCATTTATAGGAGATGCGCCTATTCCTAGCCAATCCATCAATGTTGTCAAATTTTTATTAGGATTATTAACCCATGCATGAATCAATTCCATTTTTCTTCAAGAATTAGGGAGTTTAGAAGCCATTGATGTTGTGTTCTCTATTATATTACCTTGATCTATCTCCATGACTAGTGATTTCACTTATATCAAAATCAAATTCCATATGCACTATCTGCAATCAGTTGAAAAATATTTTCATATGAATTTCTCGACAGATCATTGAGAGCATTTTCATCAATTCTGACATCTGAATAAAAAATTTCATGCTCTACTTTGTATTTTAATGCCTCATACACATGATCTCTATTGACTATAAAGTTAAAATGTGTGCCACGTTGTTCCCTTCTTGGAACAATAATGATTGAAATTTTTTGTATTCAATGTGGAATTTATTTTGAAACATGTTCCACATTTTTTGGAAAATGTATCATGTGCCATTTGTATTTATATTGACCACCTATTGCATGTGTAACTTGTAGTATAGGGCTGACATGTGCAATCAACATTTCTTCAACTTAAGTTAAATTTGCAAGCTCCTTTGGTTATGGCCCAAGATCCATATTATTTGAAGCTAAAAATCTATTATTTCCTCTCTCCTGTCGACATCTATCACATACAGGACCTTCAAAGGCATGAAACACTTCCATTCCTAGATAACATTCTTGAGAAACATAACACATGTTTGGTGCTCTACAACTATATAATTGACGTCGAAATTGCATTTGGAATCTATGGAAATTAGTTTGAAGCATTCCATTTGGGTTTGGTATGTTTTGTACATTTTCATGTAAACCTGAATTCATCTCAATTTGAATTTCATGATGAGGTGTTTCTGGCATACATTCTATTGATCCTGAATTTGCATTTGTTGGATTGTTGTGTCTTTCACTTGAATGGGTATCAATTTTTTACCTTTCTTCTCTTTGAGAATGAGAAAGTGTATTAGATGTTCATTCACGACTATTCCTAATCATATTTCCTTCCTCTCTATTTTGAAATTTCAATTCTTCTACTATCAATTATGCACTTCGTGTAGCATTATTTTCCTTTCCACTTCATTAAGCCTTGTTCTTTCCTCTTCCTTGTCAATATCTATCATTTTTTGTCATTTTCATCTTCAATATTCTCTTTGATATTCTCATTGTGCCTCCTTTCCTCCTCTAATTGAAAATTGAATCTCGGTTGAACCATAGCTCCAAAATATATTATATTTAATATGTAATTTATATTCATAGTAGCATTTTTCTAGCAAAAAAACTTGGAGTTCAAAATTTGAAACAAAATAAAGATAATCTAAGCTAACATCAAAAAAAGGAACATCTCTTATCATGTAACACTTTCTAATCATCAACATCCCTTGAAGGGAAAGATGAGAGCATATGGTGCTAGATGAAAGGCTATCTATTTTCATGCACAATCATGATTAAATTCATCTAGCGATATTTTCTTCTAGATAAGAAATGAACATTCATTTTACCATATAAAAAACATACTTAGTTTGAAAAGGTTAACAATTTTTATGGACATTTTTATTAAATCTACCTATCGACATGGCCTTCCAAATAGAAAATTTAATGAACAGATGAAAGACAAGGAAAAACAAGGTTCATTTAGGAAAATGTATGTTAAAAATAAATTAAACAAGGTTCTTTTAGGAAAATGATGCAAGCTTAAACAAGGTGCTTTTAGCAAAATGTATGTAAAAAATAAATTAAGTACATTTAAAATGCAGGTTCAAGTGGAAATGGAAGAAAATAAATAAACACGTCTTTCTTACATATATGTAACATTTTGTGATATTTTACTTTTCTTCGATAGACATCATGAAATCATACAATGGTATATAAAATGTTAAAAATTAATTACAATGGTTGAAAACCACATTAGCATCAAAGCCATTAAAGAAAATTTGAAAAAAAATATATAATACATCAATTATATTCCAGAAGTTTGAGTGTATAATAAAAAATCTATTAAACAATAATAATAACTACACCACAAAAGGCAACCATTTCCATTATGCACTATTTAAAATAGTGGAACAATCTTAGAACTCATGTATTATTATCAATTCATAAATTTTAATAAATCATCAGATTTACTATTAAAAACAACTAAGAACAATATACAGCCAAAAATCACATAAACTAATTTAGACATATCCACTGAGTTTATTTTGGAATGTTTGAAAACATTGTTAACAAGATATGCATTCAAGAATTTGAATGCAATGAAACCTAGAGCTTAGCAATTGAATCTAATAAATATTTTCTTTCAAATGAATAGTCAACCTTTTTTTGCTTTTATGATAGTGCACTTAATCCTCTATTCAGCATTATAAGTCTCTCTTTTCACTTGAAGTTTAAATACGTATTTGTGAAAAAGGACCTTCTGTATAATGTGTCCAAAATTAACATCATCTTGTTCTTCATGCTTCAAAATGTTCAATTCTTTCACTGTAACACCCATAATTTCTTTTGTCACTTCTTCAAAAGTCATAATCCAAGTGAAAGCAGTATGGTCTTGCACTTTGCATTGAAGTATATATGGATAATCACATTCAGGGAAACTTTTATCACATATTCAACAGTACCAATTACCATTTCCATTATTTCTCGCCATATTTTTGCATTGTCTACCTCAAATTTTCAAGGGGCAAGCTGTATAACAAAAATTGTCTACCTTTATGAAAGATAAGGTAGCTTTTATCACTATCCAATAAGGTTTATCAAATTTACCAAGTTCCTCATCCTCAATTTGTGTGATACTTTTTAAAATTTTATCTTCTATTACAAATGAGATTTCCTTTGTAATAGAATGAGAATTGAGATTCTTCCCTTCTATATCAAACCAAAATCTCAATTGTTGTGACTCTGGAAGATATGGATTTATAATAATTTGGGTTGTAGTAATTATACCCATAGATTTTCCACCAAAATCACTATTTCATCTAGCCTTTATAGCAAGAATGGGGAAATTTCCTAAATCACACATTTCTTGGAGTTGTCAGCCTTCCTTATTACAAAAACCACCCCACATTGTTAATTCCACCATACAACCTGACATGTCATTTAGTTGAAGGGTTAATTTTTGAGTTTGTGTGGCATTCTTTTTTAATATTGTGTGTTGATTGACAAAACAACACCAATGATATCAACCATAGAATTTCTTTTCATGTTCTCAATTTCACTTATTGGTGTAAAATGGAATTTTTGTTTTGGTATAAAGCTATCCTGCTCCAAACACAACTCAATTATCGAATTAATTTCTAATTAAATTTCCCATTCATTCTTTAAATGGTCGAAATTCTTTTGTGTAGGTTTGAGTCTCCCTTTTGAGATGACTAACACTTTCCCAGTTTCTATGCGATCATAAAACTATTATGTAACTACATTAAAACACATTACTCTTATTTCACCACCATCTGAATCATTCAAGTCAAAACTGAAAAACATTTCCATCTCCTTTTGCATTTTTAAAATGATGAAGTTGACCATTTGTAGTGACTCTCACCTTTATTGACCATCTATTTTGGTATGGATTTAGTCCTGCAATAGGAATGGTTCTTGTAGGAGGTTCTTTTTTTCCAACAATTAGGTGATCATATGGATTGTTGGTAGAGTTCATTCATGATTCATCATAATATAGGACAAAAATTATTCAATAGAATTAGAGAATTCCCACAAAAATGGTAGAGAATAAAGTTTTCATAGAATTTTAAACAATTTAACCATTTCTATAAGAGAAAAAAACATTAAAATAATAAAAAGTACATGATAAAAGATAACTATTGCAATTATGTACACTATTTAAAATAGTGGAATAGTTGTAGAACTCATGTGGGTATGTGCAGGATCATCATGGAAAAAATAGGCCCTTAAGTGGCGATGAAAATTCAAAAAATCGGAGTTAGGTAACTTGACGTAAAAATTTGAATAAGTTATCTATATTATTTAAAAAATATGTAAGAATAGAATCTGTAGAAAATTGTAGTTTCTAAACTACTAGGTTTATTTAATAAATAAATAAATCTATTTGGTGAGAATTTGAAATTTCAATGCAGTAGTACTTAACTTTCAGGGGAAAAATAAGAAGTAGGTGTTTGTCTGACCACCCTAACCACAATAAAATGATAATATTTTTTTCTAAGATTTTATATATAAGTAGACGACTCATCTCCCGATGTGATGGATATTTTTTTGTAATTTTTTTCCAATTAAATAATTAATTATGAATTGTTTATTACAACTTTCAAAAAATATAAAAACTCGTATGTCTAGCCACCTTAACTTGGTCAAAAGTTCATGAATTTTTTTATTTATTTTTTAGTCCTATATTATGCAAAGCATAAAATGTGACACATGTTTTAGATTCAAAAAATGTGATACCATTTGAAATCTATAGATGTTTTTCAATCAGCCTATCAATCAAGACTTTATTCATAATTCAAATAGAAAATGAGTAATAATTATTTATTAAATTCAAAGTAAAACATAATTTATATTGGTGGAAAGCTGAGAATCTCCTTTAAAAACGCTTTTCGTTTCATCAATTTTGGGTAAAAAAAAATTCGTCAGCCACATGGGCCATCATATGACAGTTTACATATCGCCACTTTTTGGCCCATCATTATCCTGCACATACCCATGTGTTATTGTAAAGAGCACCTTATATCCAAAGGTATGCAAAGCAATTTAATACATAACCTAGCACAACTTATTTACTTCTTTATCAAATAAATAGCTAATATATGATAGTAGACATTATTCAATTAGACTAAAAATATGATGTCTAAATGATACAAAATTCATATTTGATGACCTACAACAATATTATTTCTTTACAAATTATCCAAGTACATCTAAAAAGCTTCAACAATACGAGAGGAATCACCTTCCCTATATTGTTCATCATAATATAATTATTTCATAAAGCTACAAAATGAAAACAACTTTTTAGAAGTAGCACAAAGCTTTTTAGCAGTTTCTTCTATTGATATGATATCCCAAAAATTGATATTCCGTGGATATATGCTTGTTAATTCAATTTTCTTGACATTTTTTTCACAATCATCTGAAAGAGATCTTCATAGACTTTCAATATGGGTTTCGCTAAATTCCTTTGATCTAACTGACACATTTGATATCAGAGGACTTGACACAAATTCTTCTAATATTGTTGTTTGTAGATCATTTTGTTTACTTTCTTCCACAATATTTTCCATGACCTATAAGAAAATACACAAATTAATATATATTTAAAAGATTTAAAAAAAAAACATATGAAATATATGTAAATAAATATTATTTTATTTAACAATCATAAATAAAAAAAATTCATGAGATTTACTATTAAAAACATTTAGAAGAATATAATTGTAGAAAAAATAAGACTACAAATATGTTGGTGAATGGACTAATTGAAATTCTTCCTTATACGGGGTAGTTATTGAAGTAATTTTATGTAATATAAATATAATTTATTTGAGTGGACCAATTGATGCAAGATAGAATGGTAACATATTATATTTAACACAAATTAACTAAAATAATATTTAATTACAAAAAAATCCTTATAATGGTAACATATATTTAATTAGTTTAAAAAGAAAGAAACAAAATCATTCAAGAATCAACTACTATATAAAATTAATAAAGAAAAAATTAGATAATTATATAAACTACCAATTAAGATGAATAAATAAAATCTACAAAGTTGAAAAGATATAAAAGAAGCAAAGGAAATATAAGAAATGAGAAAAAATACAAAAAAAATAAATAGAAATACCCAAAGAAAGAAATATACTTTATAGACCTTGAAATGAACCTTAAAAACTATATTTTTAAATGTTTCCTTTATAATTGATGACCATTTTATAAAGGAGGATTAGAAATATGCATTTTGAGCAACCTTAAACTTCCTTATTGCTACCACAAGAAGCTTGTAAGGATGGTGCATATTAAGGTCACAACCCAATGTTTCAAGTACCACCCTTTCACCAAAAAGAATAAACTATTTTTGTTGTTCATAAATGTCCTTTTTCTTAATCCGTTCAACAACTACTAGATCCTTCTTATTACATGTCTCATATGAGAGAAGAATCACATCCTTCAAGGGTCAAGGAGTCTCCTCAACCTTTCTAGTATTAGAATTAGGAATAAGTAAGACTTATTATTTTAAAATATGAACTTATATCTATTGAAGTTGATTATTCATTGTACAGATCCTTCTTGTTGACAACATAATTAATAAGTAGTGTTGCATTCACTAATCGTCCAATATGTAAGTTTGGAGGCTTATAGCTCATGGGAATTTTTAGAAATTTAAGTTGATTATTCATTGCAGAGAACCTTCTTGTTGAAAATGTAATTGACAAGCAGTGTTGCATTCACTGATCATCCAATATGCAAGTTTGAAATCTTATATGATTTTTTATGAGGTTTGAAAGCTATAATTGCTAGTTAGTTTTTTGTTTTAGATAATAGCACAATAGGAATAGTAGAGATACCTAAACATTGCTAATCAAATGCCTTAATGCCATTGGTTCAAGAAAAAATGTTATATATTACTTGCAATACATCCAAATATTATCAAAACCACATTTCACAAGTGTAAGAGAGGGGGACCAACCAAGTCAAGACTCTAAAGGGGCGTTTTGAAACAAGGATCAAGAATGATGAGGACTAGAATGTACTTTAATCACCCTTTAGACCTGAAATCCCTATTTAGGATAGGCGAGCTGGTTTTAAAGGTCAATATTGTACCTCAAACAACTCTCTATCTGAGGATGACAACGTAGTTCTGGTATGATAGAGCGGCGCACTGACATCTCTCGAGCGTGCTGGAATCCATACAACCAGATGAAAAAGAGTACAACATAAATTGCCAAAAAACAAACTAACAACCTAGCTAGTTATTCTTAAACGAACAAAATAGAACCATAAAGTACAAAAAGTATAAATGACAATGATAAAGTAGATAGATAAGGATAGAGAGTGAAAAGAAGATGAGTTGAATGAAGAATGGATGAATTTGAAAGAAGAATGAGCAAGAATAAGGCATTTTTAGGTTAGTTGGTTGAGGAGGCATGTTACAATTTGTCCCCAATCAGTAGTGTAATGCCGAGCTGCGAACTTCAGATGCAAGAATCCATTACGAATGATAGTGCGCCATGCAGACATTTGTGCGTTGAGTGTGAATCCCCAACAAATATTCTCCCATCGACACAATAGATAAGTTCCAAGTGGAAGGAAGGCAACTAGGTGATGTGGAGTTTCACCTTTGGATTTGATTTTATATGGTGAGGATGTGTGAAAGGGGAATTTGTGTAAGGGGTGAAAATTAGCTCCTATACATTTTCCCCCACTTTAGCGAGCACGAGTACTAATGAGTTCTTCGGTAAAGTAGATCAAAGAGTTAGTAGGGTTAGAAATTTATACCTAAACTATCAAGGAAGTAGACCATGATATGGCAAGCTCAAAAGTATAGGACAAAAAAAAAGACTCCATATCCTTGCAGAACTATGAAGCTACACAAAGTACACTGAAGGCCCTCAAACCAATGATGGAAAAACCTTGTAGGATGGAAGCATCTTATAGGCCTATAGACCTGCAAGGAGGCAACCCCCAAGGTCTCTCACATGAAGGGAGTCCCATGAAGTATGTTCCTTACAAGATTGCAGACCTGCAAGAAGGTATCCCCCAAGATCTGTCACATGAAGGAAATTTAGATGAAAGCGGCTTATAGGCCCATAGACCTGCAAGAAGGCATCCCCTAAGATCTCTTTCAAGGAAGAAACCCAAAGGAGGGGACTCCGCAGAGTCGAATTTGAAAGCAGCTTTACAAGTGCACCTGTAAAGCAACATGTTTACCCGCAAATAAAGCATGTTAACAAACAAAGTGGCCAATCAAGCGGAAAATCACACAAACCATCAAAAAATTGGAAATTTTTCAAAGGGGTCCCTTGAGAACTTGATGTGAAGAGGGGGTCCACTCAAGGGACAAACTGTTTGAAAGTAAAAAAATGATATTTTTCTCAAATCGACTCATCATCAAGGAATCCTTTCGAAAGATGTTCACTTCATCAAGGAATTCAAAAGGAAGAAAATTCTACCTTATGGGGGAAGGCCAAAGTTGCTTCCACCTTGGAGGGAAGTTCTCACATTCTTTCTTTGCAAACCCATGATGAAGGAAACACGTCCCATAAGGGGTCCAAGTTGTGAATGCATTTTTTGAAAAAATAAATGTTCATGAGGATTTTCAAGAATAGATTTTTTGGTGACGAATGTATTTTCTGAAAGTCATAGTATCATAGAAATGGAATTCTCACACATGAGAGCGACAACTCAAGCAAAGAAGAGAAAAAGATAAGTAAAGAGAAAAAGAGGAATAATCACAAACAAAGGACACATGGGGATTTGGTTTTGTGGGGTCAGATCTGCTCATGCTCATATAAATAATAGGTAACCGCAGTGCAAGATGAAAGATCATCAATCCCAACCAAATCAGGAAGAATGCATGGAAAACAAAGTTAAAATAAAAAATTGGGTCAATATGAAAAGGAATCCTAAATTCCCCCAACACTTTGCATCGTCCCCAATTTGCCAAAAATCAAACACAAACATGGAAGAATGATGATAAAGATAGAAGAAGGTTTTCAACACAAAAATAACTCCTATATCCAAGCACCAACAAGGGTGACAAGGTTCATCTAGGAACACATAGCACAAGTATGAGGGAACACATCACAACACACACACACATCTAATCTAATGATAAAGAAGAGGCCTCCCCCTAACACTCATTGACCATGAGGTCATCTGCTTCCCATTCTAGATCATCATAAGGGGAAGGTGGATTAGTTTGTAGCGGTGGCATATTAAGGGGAGAAGCATCCAACCCTCCCACAACAAGGGATAAGGAAGAAGACCTCGCAAGGTCTTCTCTATTGGGCTCTTGTGGAGCTATGGTTAGCGATTTCACAAAGATTGATGACAAGGTTGGAACTTCATCTAGAGAGTTAAACATGTAATTTATAGGAGTGCAATGTCGTACCTCAATGGATAGAGAGGATTAAGCCCAAGATGCACCACATGGCTCATTGAGTGATTCGGAAGTGGTGACAAACTCAAGGGAAGCTAAAGCTCACTATTTCACTCGGATGAAACAAGCTAGCATGGGACCACCTTTTAGAGAAGGTGGGCTCATCTTATGCCCTCCATTACTGGAAGGACCAACCTCTACCTTCAGATTCATCGGGGTATGGGAACTCCCCATAGACAAGGTGAGAGGTACAGAGAAAGAGAAGGAGAAAACAAAAATAGACACCACCGAGGTATTGGTCATGTCTACAGGTTCTGGGAAA
The DNA here is from genome assembly GCA_007115665.2 of Sequoiadendron giganteum. Taxonomy (NCBI): domain Eukaryota; kingdom Viridiplantae; phylum Streptophyta; class Pinopsida; order Cupressales; family Cupressaceae; genus Sequoiadendron; species Sequoiadendron giganteum. The sequence continues at coordinate 284,234,052 of CM021104.1, forward strand.
GGAAGGATGTCCAGATGGGACATCCACAAGGGTAGCTCTATCGAAGGAGCGATGAACAATTGCACCTTTTTGGTGTTAGGCACATTCGTACTCATAGCGGAAGCCAAAAGAAATATGAAGCTTGGTTGAACAAAAGCAGAGGGGAGGAGAGAGGAAGACATAGTCGGAGGCCCTAAAGTAGGAGTGGTCATCTCCTCTTCCTTTCTCTGCAAAGCAGCCTACTCTGCAGCCAGAACCTTTTGTCGATGCTTAAACTCACGTGTAACACATTTTTTGTGAGTCTTCGAGCTAGAGGTTGCGAGCTGGGAAGGGATGAGAGGCTCCTGATCATCCATAGGAGTGTCCACTACAGTAATTTCCACTAGAGGGATAGGCTCTTGAATGGGAGCAAGAGGAGAGGATTGAGAAGAAATGGGGGAATCAACTCTAGTACCTCAACATTGGGCCTCTTCCCATTTATGGCTTTGGGAGAAACACTGGTAGGGGGCGTTAGAGGCCAAGACATAGAGGATTCCCCATGGGGAGCCTTCCTTCTACCATATAGAATGGGACTAGGCTTCGTGGGTAGAACAAGAAGCTCAAATGTGGGATGCTTATGCTTTCACCAAGCGGGCACCATAGGATTCTCTTGCAAGCGTAGAATAGAATCTGATGGTGCCACAGTAGGGCGAGAGGAAACATCAGGCTAAATAGTAGAATAGGAAGAAGAAGGACCTTGAGAGGGCTTTTCTTCTTCTCTCCTACGGGCCTTGGCGACATCATTGTTAGTTTTTAGGCATGTCCTATCCAAAAAAACATAAGGTAATGGAGGGTACCTCACTTTAGGTGTCAATCACCCTTTCTTGTACTTTTGATATTTCTAGTAAAAGAGGTCCTTCCTAGGTAGAAGAGGACCAACTAGTGCAGGCCAAAAGTGATCTAAGGAGTAGCTATCACACACGACTAGTGGTTTATAACCAGTGTCGTGAATCACATGCACTGACCCCCCATGAATGAACTTCAAACATTTGTGCACAATCGAGGGAACTATGTTCATAGCTACTAGGCAGGGGATACCTAGTTTCACTTTGATCTAAGGAGTAGCTATCACACACGACTAGTGGTTTATAACCAGTGTCGTGAATCACATGCACTGACCCCCCATGAATGAACTTCAAACATTTGTGCACAATCGAGGGAACTATGTTCATAGCTACTAGGCAGGGGATACCTAGTTTCACTTTAAAGAGTTCAGACGCTGGGATTATGTCAAATAATAGGTTTACAGACTTAGATCCGACAAGGATTGACAACACGATACTACCCAAGTGAGGTACACAAAGTTCGTTATGTGCACAAATGGTGCTCATAGGTGCATTGTACCCATCTTTGTGGAAGAATTTAATTAACATAATCTACTCAGTTATGATATTCACTCGAGACATCAGGTCAATAAGAACACCTACTACAATTTTCCCATTGATCTGTGCACATATATAAAGAGGAGATGGTTTTCTATTGAAGCCCATCGGTAGGTCCTACGAGGTGAAGGTTATACTTGGACCACCACTTGCAGGATACTCAGAGGGGATAGGTTGATGTAGAAAAGAGGCCATCACACACACTAAACAATATTCTCACAAAACTCCCCAAAGGTTGTAAAACACAATAGTGACCCACTTAAGGTTTTTTTGCACAACACTTATGAAGCCTTCCAACTATGCCTACTAGGGGTTGCAGGTTGGGTTGTAGGGTGAAAATCCCCATAGTTCTCACACCTACAACACTTCTAGAACATGAGGAAAGGATCTTTCATTACTACTAAATGGAGCCAAAATGGCTCACATCGGGTTCACCAAAAGTGTAAGAGAGGGGGACCAACCACGTCAAAGCTCTGGGTTATAGAGAGCTAAGAGTGGAGGGCTTCCCTAACTTACCTCAATCTATAGGGGTGTTTTGAAACAAGGATTGAGAATGATGAGGACTATAATGTACTTCAATCACCCTTGAGACCTAAAATCCTAGTTTAGGCTAAGCGATTTAGTTTTCAAAGTCAATACTGTACCTCAAATAGCTCTTTGTCTGAGGATGGTAGCGTAGTTCTGGGATGATAGCATGATGTACTAGTGTCTCTTAGGTGCAATGGAATTCATATAGCCAGAGGACAAAAAGTACAATATAAACTACTAGAAAACAAACTAATGGCCTAGCTAGTTGTTCTTAAATGAACAAAATAGAACAATAAAGTATGAAAAGTATAAACACAGATGATAAAGTAGATAGATGAAGGCTAGAGAGGGAAAAGAAGATGAGTTGAATGAATGAATGAATTTGAAGGAAGAATGAGCAAGAATAAGGCATTTTTCAGGTCGGTTGGTCGAAGAGGGATGTTATAGTTCATCCCCAATCAGGAGTGTAATGCCTCTGCCAACTTTAGATGCATGAATCAATCGGGGACGACAATGTACCACATAGAAATTTGTGCACCACGCATCACCAACAAATATTCTCCCATTGACACAATAGACAAATACCAAGTGGAAGGAAGGAAGTTGGGTGATGTGGAATTTTTGCTTCGAATTTGATTTTCTAAGGTAAGGATGTGTGAAAGGGGAATTTGCATAAGGGGTGCAAGTTCACTCCTATACATTGAGCTTCTAAGAATCATTCATATAAAAGTATATATATTCATATAGTATTCTTTATGAGACAGTACTATAACATTACTATATTTGTAAACTTTATTCTTGTTTATTTCTTGAGGATCCTCTACATCTTTTATGGAAGATTCTTAATCTATAAGTAAGGAATTTTGCATTCAATCAAGACTAAGAGTGACTCAATTTTCAATATAAATGATACAAATGTTTTTTGTAACATTTTTCCAAAAAAAGAAATACTAATTTTATTTTATCAACTTGTTCCCCATTTACTTGGAGATTTTGTTACCTGCACATTTTCGTCTCACTCTTTATGCACAAATCGCCCATTTTGTGTAGCAATTCATTTTCATCAAAGACTATCTTGTATTTAATGGATTTAACCTTGCACAACTAATGAGGTGGTGGGTACAAGCAATCAAAAACAATGGCTCTATGATGCTGACTAGCTTGGTTCAATGACTCTGACCCATCCTGGCTCAATAGCTCTAGAATTGGTCAATGTGAACAAAGTGGCTAATTATCCTGCTAAATGGGCTTCAAAGGGAACTGTTAATTGGAGTATTGCTGATTGGAATGGGTTGGATCAAGATAAGATTCATCACTTATTTCAACTAATACAATAGCAGTTCCCTCTAAAGCCTTTGATTATGAGGTGTAATGTATTTATTTGTTTAATTAGTAGATGACATCGACTTGTTTGTTTTGTTCATCTAAGGTGGATGTGTTGTTTCTTTAAGAATTAAAGAAAAGTGTGGGGTTGTAAAAAAACTTAGCATGGTTCCTTTTTGACCTTAGTTATGTCTTTAAGCACATTTGGTAGATGTGCTCTTGATAGGTGCTTTCTCTTAACGTGAAGGGATCTATGTGATATGATCTAAGCCAATAGCATTGCATCCATATGAGATGGCAATGATACATTTAATATATATAATAATAATAATAAATAACATTGTTGTTAATATTAGATATTATATTGGCTCTTTCATGATGGTCAAGGAAGATGTAGCCATCGTGCATTTTGTTTCAGAGTAGAATCAATCCCTTCCGCATATTGTATGTTCCATCTGCAATGGGCTTTGTTCCTCCTATTTATTTCTGTATGTTTTCCGCACTCAAGGTTATTTATAAATTATTCTATCTATAGTGGACGATACCTTTGGTTCTTAAAAGTCCTTGTCATGTTCATGCTTTACCTATTTTCTCTATTTATTATTTGTGGAGCTTCTGGATTGTAGCCTCTTGTGTCTTGGAGATATATTATTCCTATTTGGCTCCCTTGCATTGTGTTCTACCCTGAATCTTGTTGGCTTTCCAGAATCATTCTCGGACAATTGTCAAATCCTTTCTCATTCATAGATTTAATATCATCATCTTTAAACGTTGATTTCTTGATATAATAAATAGTTAATGATCTGCCTAATTATACTTTATGGCATGATTAGAGAGCCAGACACGTGTATCTTTTTTTCTGTTTTTGGAACCAAATTGAACAACTATACTTAATCACCTTCTCTACTTGCATTACTATGGTTTTGTCTCGAGTCAAGCATGCAACCTATTTTACCATGCGGCGGTGTCGTATGCACTTCCATGCATATAGGAAACAATTAATGGTGCAATGTACAAAGTAGTTATCAACTATCTACCTGGCTTGGTCATTCAAATTGCTACACTGGTTACAAGAATGATTTTGTTTGAAACACTTATGGTTTTGAAAGACATGAATTGGATATGTTTAAATTCTTACATTAACATCTTTAAATACCAAGGTATAATTAATTGGTTCACATATGCGTACCAAGTTAGTTCACATTGATTATGAGAAAAAAAGTAGGAATCAATACTTTAAATTTTGGGTTAGATCTACAATATACCTGGTCACTCCTTACACCACCTCTTAAATAAGCATGTGGGTACAATATACCTAGCCACTCCTTACACCACCTCTATAAATAAGCATGTGGATACTAGAGTTGACAATGACACAAATATGAAGTGATTAGTACATTTAAAGCAACACAAACCAAGTAAATAACCAGATTTAAAACAAGAGTGTGCCGCACATCTTTATAATTATTTTAGTGTAGCCTCTCAAAATAGAACCATAACTAAGCTGGAAATGATTAGGACATACAAATTTCACTTTAATGTAATATATATGAATTAGATCACATAATAGTCTAAATGCTACAATTATTGAGCACTTCATATTTAACTTTTGCTCACATTTATCTTAGGGGTTTCATTTCAACCTAACAAAAACAAGTGTTTTAAAACATTCAAAAATCTTTTTACAAATACATCATAGAAAATTTTAAATTGTCAATTATCTCAAAATAAACAACCAATGAAATATCATATACATTGCTAGTATCATTAAAAAACCTATATTACAATTGTGAACAATGTTTTGTATATGTTGTTAACTTTGTATAATACGAATATTAATCATATACATATTTTGTCTATTAATATGTCAATTAATACTTGTATAATCATAATGAATATTTTGATTTCTCACAACCTTATTAACTACTTATTTTATTATAAATTAACGTTGTTCTATAAAACAAGAAATATGGTACACGTGGAGACACCTATTCAGTGATTTGGTTGGATTTTATTTTAAGAATATGCAGATCCATCATTCTTTGTTCCTATACATTTAAAAGCAGTTTGGCACCTTTGCATGATAAGTGCCCAATCGCTATTCCTCAGAAAGAACGCAGGTAATACCTTAGTCAAATTTGACCAGTACGTTGAAAGCAGTGGGACCGACCATCATCGATTTTCCCGAGACTCCATGGATGTTCTCGGAACTGAGCTTGTCCATAGCACATTGGATAATATCTAATCTAATCCTCTTAAAAACCTTGATTTTACAGTCCATGGCAATGGAGTCCGCAATAATACAAGAAGGTTTTCATCGAGGCAAACCTCGTCTTTAGTGCGCTCTCGGTCTCATAAATTCAATCTCCTTCCAATAGTTCGGGCACTCTGTTTTCTACCAATTGTAGTTTCTTCTGTAGAGCTTTTGAGTTGCAGAATAAGGGGGGATAAAAATGTGTTATGCAGTGAAGTGTAATGAGTGTGGAAAGAAGACATGGGCGGGCTGTGGAAATCACGTACTGTCTGTGTATGATAAGGTGCCTCAAAGGGAGCGCTGTTTCTGCAAACCATGGCCTGGGGTTAAATTAGCTGAAGCAACGACTGTGGATTCCATAAACACTAAAGCTTACCGGAAAACGACCTCTGCAACCTAAACCAGAATGAGTTTATTAAAATCTATAGTAGGAATCTAGGTTTGTTTTGAAACATGCTTAATACTAGAGATTTTCATTTCTATTAGTATATGATTTTAATTTTATTTTGATTCATCGTTTGATTTGACAAACTGGGGACCAAATTATTCATCTAAGACTAGTGAATTTGTAGGCATCTGAAATTTCTGACTTTGTTGTTTATTGTGCGTGTAGATTGCAAGGTATATGAAAAGTGGAGAACAATTTAATCAAGCTATGTGTTGGTATTTTTAGAATAGATTTTACTTTTGGTTTCATATAATAAATAGCAAAGAAGTGGATGATCGTCCACCTTTCATTTGCTGAGTTATGTAATAAGAGGAGGAAGATGATCATTTATCTCTCAAACAAACATTAATTAGAATTTGAGGTTTCTATTGATTTCATATAATAAATAGTAAAGAAGTGGACAATCGTCCACCTTTCATTTGCTGAGCTTTGTAATAAGAAAAGGAAGATGATTGTCTACCTCTCAAACAATCATTAATTAGAATTTGAAGTTTTTGCTGGTTTCATATAATAAATAGCAAAGAAGTGGACAATTGTCCACCTTACATTTGCTGAGTTTTGTAATAAGAGGAGGAAGATGATTGTCTACCTCTCAAACAACCATTAATTTGAATTTGAGGTTTCTGCTGCTTTCATATAATAAATAGCAAAGAAGTGGACTATCGTCCACTATTCATTTCCTGATCTTTGTAATAAGAAGAGGAAGATGATTGCCTACATTTCAACAATCATTAATTAGAATTTGAGTTTTCTTCTGGTTTCATATAATAAATAGCAAAGAAGTGGACAATCCTCCACCTTTCATTTGCAGGGCCTTGTAATAAGAAGAGGGGGATGATCGTCTACCTCTCAAACATTTATTATTCTTTTAATAATTTGTCTATATAATAGAGCTAAGGGGTGTGAAGATTTAATGGTGTTTACATATGACTATAAACAAGAAAATAGTAATTAATTTAATTTTGTTCATATATATGTATATTACTTATTTATTTTCAACCTTTGTTTGAAGAGTGGGATTATGCTTTCAAGCAGTTAAATTCGTAACCAGTCAAGGCTTGGAGACTATGTCACATGATTTTTTATCTATTACTGCAAGATTTTCTCTTTTTCAGGAACGGTCTAAAGTAGAAGATCATCTCCGTCTTATAACTTGGGTTGATTAATGATTCAAATTTATCCTTGGTTAATTCATTTATTTGAGTTGGTTTTTGTTTTTCAACATCTGTTTTAGCAAAAAATATTGAGCAAGATATTAAAAAATGATTGGATTAGAGGGGAAGAGCTAGGGCATAGGGAAGTAAGAGAGGGAAAGTAAGGTGGTTTTTAAATTTTTTTTAGTAGATTTTTTCACTACTTGTGTAGAGGTTGATAAACATGTAAAAAAGTATCACCATCAAAGATCAATTTAAGGGGATGCATTCATGATGGTGGACATTGATAAAGGTTTTTGTTGGGTATGCATTAATTTCTATGATCTTGTGGAGGACCCAAGGCATGGTAGTTGTTATATAGATAACAAGATTTTATTATTCCATGAAAAATAATACTTAATTCGTAGATTAAAAATAATTTTATTTTACAATTTTTTTTCCAAAATATAGGTTAATGTAACCTACATCTATTTTATGCAATCATTTTACCATTGGCATTCTTGAGAAGTTTAACCTATTTGTGAGTGTCATGGGTAAAGAAAATTATAAGAATTTAACAAACTTGCATTAAAGGGTGTGGCTTGGTTATAGAGACTTTTTATGTGTATTGATTTTGATTACATATGATCATAAAAAAAAAATTTATACTTAAAGTACTATTTCTTTTAGAAAGGAATTCTATGCATCATGATTGTAGTAAGAATATTGATGTTCAACATCACTTTTTGTGAGACATGGTGGATAATGCTTAAGGCCTTGTTAAAGAAGGTTACAACTTCGGAAAAAGTTACATATCCCCTCATAAAGAAAAAGAAAATGGATAATTTCTCCAAATGAAATGAAAGAATGGGCCTTAGATATTTTACTTAATTCATTTGTGTGTCTTACTCATGTAGTCAAAAATCATCATGTTAAGTTGAAGAAAATCTAGATTAGCATGCTATTAACCTTACAAATCCTATGTAAATTTTAATGTCCTAAATTTGACTAAAGCAAAAAAATATAACTAACAATTTTGTTTTGAATGCTTATGTATAATATCAACTAATTTATTTACCATGTTTGACATGGTGACATAGTACATGCATTAGATGACATTTCCCATGCAATGTCATCATTGACACATCACCCAAGGCTATGGTAATGGATGGATAACATATATGAGAGCATGAATTCCATTGTATGCACCCTAAATCATTGAACAGGCTGAATTTAACAATTGCGTTTCATAGGGTGTCGTAATTAACTCCCTATGAGATCTAGAAAACTAGGGTTTTATTTGGATACACTTATATGCAACAATGTCAACTCTAGTAGAGTGAAATTTCATATGTTTCACCTTCTTTTAATGCTCATAAACATCCACACTATACATCTCTTTAATAAACAAGGGAATTAGAATGTTCATAGGGTGTTACCTTTAACCTTCACCATAATGATATTACCACTATGTCATCTTCGTATTAAAATAATCATTACCATCCTTATTGATCACGACATTAATACTTACTTGCAAAGTCATATCAATATTGAGGTAGTTAAGTCCTGCCATTATCAATGTGATAACTGATATGGGTGCATGAAAACACTAGTTGAGTTTTTTTGATCTAATACCTCATATCATTATTATTGATATTATCCATAATATTATTATCAATATTATTTCGATCATTATTAACTCTCTTATAACAATAAAACATTGTCATTGTTCTTCTTTTTTTTAACTAAAGAATAAAAATATTGTTATTATTAATATTTAAAATTTCTTTTGAATATTCACATTATTACTTTTAAATATTAATATTTCTCACAAAACTAATTTTAATATTAATATTATGATTAATAGTATAACTTAAAACTTATAATGTCAGATATTACTAATATTAATATTCTCTTCAATACTAATATTAATAGTATGACTAGTATCAATACCATTCTTGATAATGATCTTATTAGCCATCAAATTTACAAATTTGCAAATTAGTTACCCATGCGCACAGTACACTACGAGTAATGCTGGTTTTTTTACTTAAACATCAAACAACTTGCGGAAGGCCTTACAAAAGATTGGTTGGGGATTACAACGAAATTTTTGGAAATTGAAGACTTATAATAATGTCCACGAAACTTCGTTGGGACCAATAGCCACTAAAGTTATTTTACCCACAGACAACCAGTATGCCCTCTATAAGTACGTGTTAAATTTGTTTTTTTTTTTAAGATCTGAAGAATAATTTAGAGGCAGATCAGAGCTCTGTGCAGGTAGACAGGCTTGCAGGAAGATTGCCCAAGATGGCATATGTAAGGCGTTTGTTTGTTCTATTTATTTTTAGTTTTTAAAGTATTGTAAAAGAGAAACTATTAATATCATGGGCTGTTGTATTATCTGACATTGCAGAGAAATGCAGTTATGGGCGTAGACATGGATTACCACAAATGCAAGAAAGTTTCCTGTACATTATGGGATTGGTTTTATATGTTAATGGTGTACTGATTTGTCGTTGTGTGAACATGGGGAATGTGTCTGAATTGAACGTTACTGAGAATCGGCGATAAAAGGAACTTCGATGAGGGTAAAACATAAGGCGGACATTACTGGTCGTAACAACGCTTGTTATCGAGATTAGTGAAAAAGATAATTTTACTTTTTCTATCTATAACTAAGGTTTGGAGGTGTGATTCATCATGCAACTTGCCACATCAACACATTCAATGAGAAGTGTCCAAAATTTGATTTTTTAAAGATTCAACCAAAACTTAATCATGGTACCTCTAGTAGTCGAACAAAAAAATATCATTTGTTGCTTGTAGAATATTATACTTTTATTTTAAATAAAACTTATATGCAACCTAAATGGACCAAATATCTATTGGTAACCATAAATGTTTGTTATCTCTAGCTTTTATATTCAACACAAATGGACCAATAGTTGAACACATAAAAACTATTTGTTGTTATAAAAACAACACACAATTATTTAAATTACAACTTATATCAAACAAAAATGGACCGATAGTTGAACACTAAAACTTTTTGAAAATCCTTCACATTTATTGAAAAATAACATGGTATTTATTGTGCTCACCTTTAATATTTGTGATAGGATAGGCTATTAATATTAAATACTCCAATGCTTGTACATTGCTACCCCAATAGTTGTACACATAAGAACAATATTTATTCACTATGATAACAATACTTCTTTAAATGAGTGTCTTATTTTATCAAATGAGCATTTAATTTTATAAATGACATACTTATAGTCGATAGTTTAGATATTTTATTTGAGGCAAAAAATTATTTATTTCACTTGTTCATGAATGTATTTATGTTTTTTTAACTTGAACAATTATTGGTCCCATAATGTCACATATTTGGTAATATTTTGATTAATATGTGAAATGAATATATACAAGATATAATATTAATTAATTCTAGTATTGATATGAATAATCACAATTGGCTGCACGTCTATTGGACCCCACATGACTACTAGCTTCTCTCCCCTAATAAATTTAATATAGAAAATATTCAGTAATCAATAGAAAGCATTAAATAATATAAAAATAAAGTATTTTAATATAAACAAAATAAATATACATATTTCATTTTTCTTTGTTAACAATTAAAAAATAAAGAAATATATTATAAAAAATAATTAATTCTTATTTCAAAGTAGGCTTATTATTTATGTTTTAAACATAAATTTTTTAAGATTTTCAAATATATCAATATCTAGAAATATAATAGTTAAAATACATTTTTAAATAAATAATATTCACTACTTTTTCAATGTAAAAATGTGAAATAGAGAATGGTGATTGTCGAAAAGTAAAATTAAAATTTACATACAAAAGCATAATAGTTCTTAACTAAACACTCAAATTCATATGTTCATGTATATATGTAGCAAATAAACTATTTCTAACATAAAATAAAATAGCTCTTATGTAAATAAAATAGTTTGAATGTATTATATCTAGTCATTTTTAGATAGATGTATTTAATATATTATACTAATATTCATAATAATTGAAATTTAATTTTTATTGGAACATAAATGTAAGCATACTACTAAAAATCTAGAGGTCTTTCCAAAATCCTAGGCTTACAAGTGCTTCCATATTCAAAAATATTGTGGTGTAAGCAGGGAAGGTGGTAGGATCCAACAATTGCAATGTTTGGACCCAACCAACTTCTTGATAGGGAGATAGAAAATTAGAAGGTACCATAGGGGAATGGGGAGGATCATGGTCATAAAGGCATTCCTAGTCCTACATTCCCAATATTTTAAAAGGAAGGGAATAAAGGGATTTTAAATTCCTTAAGGTTATTTTTAGGACAAGGACCATGTGGGGTACCTTTCTCAAAAGGGGAAAGCTTTTAAGAGGAAAAGGACGTGGAGGGTGGGCATTTAAAGAAAATTCAATTGAACTTTCCTTAATCATAGATTAGAGAGAATGTGCAAACAATTAAGAGTAGATTACATGGGGATTAGGATTAGGGCTAGACGATTAGAGGTAAGTGGTAAAATATGGAGGATGACACATTTAATCAAGGATTAGGCTTTTGCAAATGGTTAATAGAGGATTAAAATTATATTATGATTATTGATAGGGATGGGTGATGCCAGATAAGTTAACTAAATCAATAGAATTTATTTATTATTTTTTTTAGAAGAACACATTAGGATAGCTTAATAGGAATATTTATTTACCTAGGGAATTAGATTGAATGAATTAAATTAAATAAAAATGAATATTTATTTAATTTAATAGATGAGGGATATGCAAATTAATCAAATTAACTACCATAGGTAGAATTCTAAAAAATAGAGGAAAGTCATGGGTGATGGAAATTATAATAGAAATGCCTAAATGATAGTGGCTAATTTTAGGTATCTATAGTTTACCCCTCACCAAAAAAATGTTAAAATAATGATGTTTCAATATATATATATATATGATGTAAAGAAAGGATCAAATGGAAAGATACCCCAAAGATGAGGAGGTAGAAGGAAAAAATAATAATGTGGATCGTTGATGCCCACTCAAGAGGATGTTTAAGAGAAAAGGGGCCTAGGAAACCTCTTAGAAGGTGAAAAGGACACCAAAAGATGATCCACGAGGAAAAATGGGGAGGAAGGGTGAAGGAATGGAAGAAAACTAAGTGGTGAGGAAGAAATAAGAGAAAAGGAAGCAATTAGGTAAGCATAAATAGTAATTAGGGGGGTAATTACTATTCGTTTTAATCTAAGAACCTAAGTGATCAAGCAAAGAATTGACAAAAGATCATGAGATAAAATGGTTGAAATACCAGCAATAATTCACCAAGAAGATAAAGTGAGGGTGGTGTGACAACAATGGGGTTGAGGTGATCAAGTAGGGCCACTCAAAAAATTCCACATACTTTTCATGTAGCAAGAAGCACCCCTAAGACAATTGGAGTAGTTGATACATATACTGTAGTAATAATTTTCCTAGTGTAGGAGGCATGATAATAGGATGGTTAGCGAAATATTCCTTAATTTTGTCAAAGCCTTATTGACAATCTAAAGAACTCCACATAAATGAGGTATTTGTACAAATTAGCTAATTGAATGGTTGGCATTTGTCTACAAGTTGAGCTATGAAGCACCAGATAGATTGTAATTTCCATTGAAGACTTCTCAACTATTTGAGTGTCTCGGGAGGAGGTATGCCCATTATAAGCTTGACATTTTCAATGTACACCTTTATGCCTCTCCTAGATACATTGAAACCAAAGATATTACCTAATGTCACAAAGAAGACACATTTTTTGGATTGAGTTTCAATTGATACTATTTTAAATGACTAGAGAAGAACTCAAGGATTGTTGGATTCTCTTCTCTAGTATTCAATTTTCCTAACAAATCATCCACATATGCTTCCTTGATGATGTGGATGATGTTGTGCATGATGAAAATCTTAGCACATTGATATATTGTGCCAACATTCTTCAAGCCAAAATGCATGAATTGGTTGCAAAAGGTACTCCATTGGGTTGTAAAAATATTTTATGTTGATCTTATCCTACAATGCAGATTTGAATGTAGCCTAAGAATCCATCCACTAGTGACAACATGACATTTACTGATAATAGATCCTTAATCATATTCATTTTGGAGGGCAAGAAATGATCCTTTGGATAGGACTTGTCAAGTCTGTGAAATCAGTGCAAATGCAAATACCCCAATTTGGTTTGAAAACTGCGACAATGTTTGAAATAAATTCAGAGTATTTGATACGATAAATAAATCCTACCTCAAGTAACTTCTCACGTTCAACCTTCACTTATAAGTCTTATGGAGCTTCTTCTTGATAGGTTTGGAATTAATGACAACTTTAAGAAGCCCCCATTAAGAAATGATATAAAATCTTGGTGAATCTTTCATTTTTTGGAAAAAATACCAATCTCTCTTGGTGAATCTTTCCTTTTTTCAAAAAAAAAAAAATATTGGCGATTTTTTTGTACATCACTAAAATTTTGTAGAAAATATTCTTGAATCTTGGAAAAAAATATAAAAATGAATTAATTATGATGGTTAATCATTCCATTAAAAAAAAAAATTCTCATGGAAAAGTAGGGGCTCAAGGGTAGAAATGATCAATGGGTTTAATGGGTATACTCTATAACATTTAGTTGCCACCATTTATTTAAAATATAATCTAATCAACTATTTATTTGATTTTTTCTTTTTACGGTCAAGTATTTCACCTTCCCCAAAGTATGAATGTTATTCTCATGTGTAGAAAAAATTAGATCAGTGGTCCCAAAATGGCATGCCCTCATGTAAGCCCATAAATTTGATGAATTATTCATCATTTTGAAATACATCAATATGGGAGGATCCTCATTGGTCCAAATCAATGAGTTTGAGATGGAAAAGTGGGAGGTCAATGAGAAGGATGGTGGTGGAAAAGATGGACATATCTAGATCATCATAAGGGATTTTGATGATTTCTTCTATGATGTCTTCTAGAAGAATGGAATCCATATCAACATTATTGGAAGTAATTGGTGATGCCAAGGGCTCTTTTTACTTATATCCATACCTAAGTCCTTGATGTTTCTTGTTAGCAAGTGGTTTCAAGTGTTGGAGCATACCTTTCCCATTAATACCTAATCCTCTTCCTTGATAATTAACCTTTTGAGTTATCTAATGAGGAATCATATAAGATTCATGGAAATACTCTAAGAGAGTAGTGGTATTCTCAACTTTTTCTTCTCTATATGCCCATTGATTGAGTTCTTATTCATATTTTTCTTGGTCCAATGTTCCTAGAGATTTGAAAATTGTCAACTGACCCAAAAATCTTGGCAATTAGTGGTTGTTGAGCCTTTTGAGGGTATGGTTTCCATAAGGAATGTGACATAAGGGGAACAAAGCCCATATTGAGATAATTTTTCATTTCATATTATCCACAACCCTTATCATTGATCTTGAATTTAGAAAATGTGGATTCTAGGAGAGTGGAGGGATTGAGTGGAGAGGATAATTTGTTAGGATTGATGTAAGATGAAGATAAAATTGTGTTGGAAGGTGTAATTTATATCCCTATACAATGATAGGAGTGGGGGAATGAGGCCTCAAGAGCATGCCAATACTCAAAATAGTGAGGACAAGCATGAATCGTGACTTTGATACCATTATGGGGAAACTTGAGGTATTGATCTAGTATGTGGATGGAATGGCCTACATGGCCTGAATCCATGAGTGACCAAGGAGAAGGTTGTATGGGAGATCAAGATTACTGACATGGCACATTGTATATTGTAATGTTGGACCAACCTAAATGGGGGGACAAATAGTGCTCTCAAAATATCTCTCTATATTATCCTAAGACTCAATGTTGATCACTTAATGGTCTAAATCAACTTGAGTATACCCCACTTCTTTATAAATTTTAATGTATAAAAATTGAGGGTATAAAAATTATCTAAAAATTATCTCTTCACGTTGTGTTTAGAAATAAGGGCTTTAATATAAATGGGCAAGTGTGGGATGGATTAATTAGTATCATGTCATTCAAACTATTTATGTCAACTGATAAGCTGAGGGAAGGTGCCTTACTAGTGCTTGCAATTGTGTGGGATCAATATTGGTAGGGACATGAGAATCTTGTGAAGCCTTATTAAGGATATCTTTGTGGATGGTGGAGGACATTAAGAGATCCAAAATAGATATTTTATATGTGTCTTCCTTAGGTGATCCAAGATATTATAGTGAGGATTTAATAGGGATGGATTGGCTATATTCAGTGGACCTAGGATAGTGATTCAACCACATCTAGTGGTTACAACACATTGAGGTTCCTTAGCTTTTACCCTAATCATGGATACATGTGGATCAACTTGAATAAAGCAACTAAACATGTTGTCATAATTAAAGGGCGCCCTATTATAGTTGATATTATTGGTTCAATTATTTTTGATTATTTTCTTGATGATTAGTCAAACCAATATTAGCATTATAGGTGCTAGGGCCTTGAATATTCTTTGAGAAAGAATTATAATATATTTGAAGTTGTGCATTAGATGAAGAGGATTGAGTCCCCTCCAAGGTGATGTCACCTCTATTAATAAGTTCTTAAACATATTTCTTCATATTCATATACTTATTTCTAGAGTGTCCCATAATCCTATGATAACTTTGAAATACTCATTATCTTTAAACCAATTAGGCTTTGGTTTGGTATCATCAAGGGTTAGGTAACTGGGTAAGTAACCTCATTCACTTGAACCAAATTGAAAAACACCACATGAAGGAGTTACCCTAAAGGAGGGAAATTATATTTATCATTATCCTTATTACAGGGTCTAGGTGCACCCTGAGGAATAGTTACGATATTATTAGTAGGATGGGTATATACAACACTATTAACATAAGATGTATTGGCCACTTGCCCATGTTGAGTATTTGTGACACCATGACTGATGGCATTCTCATTTTTGTTCCACAAACTAGGTTTGTCATTAGATGGCTTGTTAATTTTTTCTTTATATATCTTGGCCAAACCATTAGCTATGAGTTCCTTTCAAATGGTGACACCCTTCTCTACGATTTCATCAAATAAGGATGCACAATGAATTTTCAAGTGGAAAGCCATTTTTTGTTCAAGTTTTGAACAAATTTAACAATTGTTTCATAGGTAGAGGCCACAAAAGATGACTAGCATGATCTCTCTAGCTTTTCAAATAGCCCACAAAACTCTCTCCACTATTTTGTTAGTTATTGAACAGATTGAGTATGGTCACTTCATGCTCAACATAATAGGATAAGTTCACCACAATTATTTTGGATAATTTTGCAAAGGTAGTAACAAATCCATGGGAGAGGTATAGAAACCATTCCAATTCTTGACCTCCCAAACTTTGAGTAAACAAATGAAGAAGATGGTTATCATTATATGCCACCTCTTGGAAATTCATAAATAATTATTTGATGTGGTCCTGATGATCCCCTTTCCCTTTATATATATCAAATTTTTGGATTAAAAAGTGCTTGGGGAATGGTGTTATTACGATAGCATGATTGAAGGGATATGAACATAATTTTTTAAACGTAAATGAATTCTTGATGTTTATAGCTAGAATATCCTTAAATATAGATTCCATATCCTCTAATTCTTGACTAAGAGTCATTAATCAGGGAGAAACTATAGGATTGGAACTTGGTTTTTTGATGTATTGATATTGTGAAGGTGGAGGATGATATGGTTTATTTGGAGGTGGATTATTATATTATTGTTGTTGAGGTGGTGGAGGATTGAAATATGAGGGATATGGAGAATGAGATGGATATGATTGGTAGTGAGGAGGATTGTTATAGGATTGTTGAGGAGATGGTTGATATTAATGTGATGGATTTCAAAGAGGATTTTGATAGGATTATAAAGTATTTTGAGATGGTTGAGATTCATGCTGAGGTATATTGAAGTAAGATAGTTGGTGAGATGATTGAGGTTGGTGCAATTGATATTGAGGGGGATTGTTGGAGGGATGTTGAGGTAGTTGAGATTGGTTTTGACCTAGATTGAAGTAAGACAATTATTGAGACGATTGAGGTTTGTGTGATTGATATTGAGGAGAATTGTTGTATATTTGTTGATATGGTTGAGAAGGATAATATTGTGCCAAATGTTGGAACATATTTTTATATGACAATGGATGATTAGTGTATTTTTGTGAAGGCTGTTGAGATTAATATAAGAGGTATTTTGAGGTAGTGGAGGTCGATAATAATTGTGTGATGGATGCTATGGGATATATGTAAGTTGGGTATGATGTGGGGTACTTGGAGGTTCATTGAAGTAATAATATTGTAGTATGATGGGATAGAGGGGAAGTGCCAATGTAGGATGTTGATTTATTAGAGAGAGAAATATGATTATGGAGGAGGATTATGATAACATTGTGGAGGTGGATTAGAATAATATTTTGGAATGTGAGTGGGAGGTTAAATGTGAGAAGAGGATAAAAAGGGGATTTGGTTTGTATGATACACCAACTAAATTGGTACAAGAGTAATACTATAAGTTGTTGACAAGGGGGTGTTAAACACAAGAACCACCACATTACCATGAGGTGTTAAATGGATCAATGTTTGTGAAATAGAATGTTAGCTATTTTATGGGATTAAGCTATGAAGCTAGACAAAGGATGTAGGATTAGTACCATGAATAGGACTAATCCCTAATCTCAATCCTAGTGAAGGGATTCTCATGGGGGATGGTGGTACCTAAATAATTATATCATTCCCATAATATTCTATGTGACCCCATGAGTTTTTAGGAGGATCAGGAGGGGTACATAGTTGTACAGTGTCCAGGTATTATGAAAGAACAAATTTTGTTGAAATTTTTGTACCTTGTATGAGGAGGTTAGCAAGGAAATATTTTGCACCTACATAGATGATATGTCATATGTACATTGGTGGGATTGTTGTAGTGATCTTGAAGACTAAGAGTGAGTTTAGGATGAGAATCCATATCCTTCTTGATGGATACAAGGTCATGGGGATAGTTTGGATTCAATGGTTCCTCTTGCATGTTGGCGTGCTTAGATTCTCAAATACTCAGAAAATCGATAGTATAGGGGAAATAGTAATGATTTTTTTGTTTAATACATTTTCTAGTTTGTAATCATTTGGTGATAGGAAATAAATATTAGATGGATATTTATTCAAAGATGATGACTCTAAGCCCAAGAACAAGACAAAACTGGAGTGACTAGATGGATTATTTTGTATTTTATCTAGCACTCTAACTATAATTGAGAACCTAGACTGGTGTGAATTGGTAGAATTATTATTTGAGATAGGAAAATTTCTCAAGAACGAGTGATGAGGATGGACAGATTATACTTGAAATAGGAAAATTTCTTAAGAAAAAGTAATTTTAATATAAAATATACCTTTGGATTAAGGTGAAATTGTTCGAACAAGAAGGATTACTATCGTAGGATAGAAAAATATCCTAAGAAAGCATGATGATCAAAGTTTTATTTAGGATTTTAAGTTCTCAAATGAGTGATTGGAGGATATATTTTCATTTAGGATAATGAGGATGATAATTATATGCATTTATATATTTACTTGTACCAAGAGGATGAAGGTTTGGTTGATTTTTGGAGGGGTGATATGACAAAAATCATCAGTACAAGTTGGATATGGATGGGAAAAATTATTTGATCATAGTGTCAACCTTAGAACAACATTGACTATCTATCGTAAAAAGTATTAGCTCTATGAATTTTCTATGAACTCTGAAACCTCACAAGAATTGTATGTATCCACCAAAGTAATTATAGAAATACCCAAGAGCGGGATCACCCAAGAATAGCACGGGTCTACCAAAATAGGAACAGGGCCACCCAAAAATGGTTAGCATGAATGGATAGAGTTAGTAGCCTAGGACTAGAGCGTAGTCACCCAACAAGGATTAGCATGAAAGACTAGATGGAATCACTTAAGACTAGATTGTAATCACCAAACTTGGGATAGGATCACCCAAGAATGGAACTATTGATGACGATGTTAGTCGCACACCAACAAACAGATAAAATACTCATAGAGACTTTGCAGGAACATATCTTTCTTGAAATATTGTGCTAGGAAAACCTAAATCTTAGGCTAACTCAACTTAATCCCAAGGCTCATTTATGTCAGGTCTTGATTCACTAGGTTTTCTTAGGGTTCATTGTGATAGTTTTATTACACACGAGGGGTAAATGATCCTTCTGGTTTTCAAAGACATCATAAAGATAATAAGATAATCTCAGTCCTGTCATTCAACTTCATGAAATTAAAAAAATCCAATAATATTTCATGAACGTTAAATAACTTGCACTTATCCAAGTAGATTTAGCTTTAAGCATTCAATAATGTCATGGAATCAAAATATTTGCAATAAAACTCCATGCATTCATCAATTTTTTGGAACATTTTCTAAACTTTAAACATCTATTCTAAAATAAAGAATAAAAAATATTGATAATGTAAAATTTCTCCCAGGTATTATCCACACATGCCTTAAGAAATAACCAAACTAGCTTGATTAATAGCTAGGCACAAAATGATGCAATATTTTAAGAAAAAGGGGGATTATTTTCCATCATATAGTGTTTGTATGCACCCTTAAATGGTGCAACACATAGTCTTGTCCTATAGAACAAACAATCAGATACACAAGATTTCATATCATTAAATAGATTTCAAATTGGCTTTGATATTGATTAACTTCTAATGAAACATGCAAGTTTTTAATCTGGAATGGAACAAAAATTAGGAAAAAAACAAAACTTGAATTTTTTTTGGTTCTCCAACATCCACAAATTCCTAATTTAAAATAAATAAAGTAGCAAACGGCCTTTTATAGAAACAAGGACCTAAATAGTTCAAACTTAGTCCATCAAAGAGAATCATAAAAACAAATTAAAACGTAGCACATGGTAGGTGATAGTTGTCATCAAATATTTCTAGGAAAATTCAAATCATAGACTTCTTCATCAGTAGCAATCTTCAACTTCATGTTTTGGTTCACAAATACTCTTCAAAGGCTCCAGAACTAGCCACCTTCACTAGGACTGGGAACAAACCTATAAAATCCACTTCAAAACCATATCAATGCACAAAAATCCCAGTATCTGATATTTGGCTATCTATCCTTCTTTGTTGAACTCTGAGTCTAAAGAGTCATCTTCACCTTTCCTCTACTAATACTCTCATAAATAAACAAACACTTGATGAATTTTCTCATTTGAAAATCCTTGAATCAATTTCCAACTGTACTTAAGCCTACCATAATCTTCTAACATTTGGATGATGTTTCCATTCCTCTACATCATTTTTGCTTCATATTTAACCATAACATTCCTGGACTTTATAATTTCACGTATAACCTCCTAACTTAATGAACGATCGTGGTCCTTATTCACTCTTTCAAGCCATTTCTTGAAAGATTTTACCTCTGTATTAAACCCTACCCTAAAGTATGAGGATCACAACTTTGTTGTGCTAACATTTCAATAAAGATTTTATCTCTATCAATCAACTTCTTGGATATTTCAGTGACCTTTTCAAATCCTTCTACACACTGTAGCAAAGTGTCACTTTCACAATTCACTTGTTTTCTCCAGTTTTCAAATATCAAAAAATCTTGTTCCATGGTTATCCTTTCATTAAAAAAATCTTGAACATCTGTTTGAATAAGAGATTTTAACTTTTTACTTTCAACATCAATCTGTTCTTGGCGAAATCAAAATTCTCCTTCTAGTATTTTAGACTTTTCACACCAACAATATGCCTCCTTATGTTTCCCAATTACATCCTTAATGAACTCTTCTCCTTGCCTCACTAAGTATTCCATCCATTCTTCAAATATGCTTATCTTATGGTGAAGCATTATAATGCCATCCACTTTCTCTTTAGACATAAGTACTATATTTTAGGGCAATTCAATCTATCCTTGATCAAATTGGG
The DNA here is from genome assembly GCA_007115665.2 of Sequoiadendron giganteum. NCBI lineage: Eukaryota > Viridiplantae > Streptophyta > Pinopsida > Cupressales > Cupressaceae > Sequoiadendron > Sequoiadendron giganteum. The sequence goes on from CM021104.1 coordinate 284,255,162, forward strand.
CTAAGGACTTGATAAAACCTTCTAGGAAGGAAATCAGCTCCTTTATCTCTCTTTTATTTTTCTTATATACCTTGGCAACAATTGTCTCTAAATTTAGTTTCATTTCTTCTAATTCCTATCCCTAGGATGAGTATTTGACATTAATTGTTATTACCTTGTAATCCCTAGGTGTTATTTCATGATTTCCCTTATCTCCCACCAGAGTAGCTATTTGGAGTGTTCTCCCTCCATCTGCATTCCTCTTCATAGCATGCCTTGTCTTCATTCTACCTCTAGGTTTAGGGGTCTCTACTTATTGTATTAAACTTATGAGATATAGAGGCACAGTTCCACCTCCAAGGGTGAAGTCATTTCCCTAACTATCCAATCAGGTGCTTCTTCATTTTTTTCTACCTCTTCTACATTTATTTTTTCTTGATGATCTGCATGTTCAGGAACTTCTCTTGAACTATTAACATTTCTTGTCAATCCTCCTGAAACTTGAACACCTTCTTTTACCACTAGCATGGATTCTAGATTATCTTTATTTATCACTATCTCTTCCTTTTCAAGACTTGTATTCTTCTGTCCTATAGTGTGTTCAAAATTGGTCCTTGGGGCATCACTTTCTTGTAGTCTTGAAACATCAAGATTCTCCTCATTTCTTACTTCACTTCCCAAAGTCTGTGAAGGTTCTACATTTTCACTCTCAACCCTGCCTTCTCCTGATTTCTTAGAAGTCTATGGTTGCTCTTGAAATATCATTTTTACTTGTTTCTTGTGGAATTTCATTATCATTTGTATCTTCATTACGAATATTATAATGGGGTTCAGACGTGCAATATCCTTTTTTATTCTTTCATCAATTTCCTTAGGTTTTCTCACCTCCGGGGTGACTGATCCTCTTATAAAATCTTCTTCTTCTATATCTATAAGATTTGACCTTGTATCTAACACCTCTTCTACAACAGCCACACCATGGTATTTTCCTTAGATCATTTTTCTTCAAAAAATTTCATCATGGCAATCAGCTTCTCCCACTATTCTCTAACTTTTTCTTCATTTAACACAAGAATTTTCTCTTGAATTGTAGAAGTGGACTTCCAACTGTTTGTTTCATTGATGCCATATTAACTAAAGGTGGAGAGGTGAATAATTCTACAATGTTTTGAGAGGTAGAACTTGTCTTAGCATCATTGTGTGTCTTAATTCTCACCTTTTGGCTTTATTGTGGAAGAAAATCCTAACTTAGGCTTCACTATTACATTGGCCTGACTGGTCATAATATCTTTAGGTTGGCTAGCTAGCATCATTGGAATTCTACAGCTTGAAGCATCAAGAGTTCTCTCCTGAACCTATGAAGTTGCCTCTACTTTTTAAAATTTTCTCTTCTTTTTGGTAGTCTCGTTATACCCTAGTTCATATTCTAATCATTGCTTCTTCTTCATATTGAGCAAGTATGTGAGCTTTACCTCAGCTTATTTCAATGCTTTACTATAGTCATGAATCTAGTGTTGAGTGTATGTCAACACTTGCTCAAAAACCTCCTTAATGGCTACTATCTCTTTCTTTGTACAGTCTAGGTTTGAGATAGGTTCATCAAAAATCTTCTCTAAATTATAAATTGGATTCAATACCTTTCCGTCATCTGTACCCAATTGTTCAATAATATCATTAAGTTCCAAAAGCCTTACTGAATGTAATGGAAACCTATGGTATGATCACTTCCTTACCTAATGCTCGTCATCACAATTATGCCAAAAATATTCTAAATCATAAACATGATCATGCTTTCTACCTATTTTCCTAGCAATATTTCCCTCTAGATCATAATATTTTCATCAGAGTGTAAAGGACTCTAGCTTATACATCTTTAACTCTTCTTCACACATATCGATATTTTTAGCCATAACACATTTATAATTCCTCATTGTGATGGAGAATTTGATAGAATATTTCTTGTGTTCTTGCGAGAAAAGGGCATGAGATGGGAGCATTTCTCTCACCAATTCTAATAACTACATTTTTTCCATTGGATACTTGGGTAGAATGAAGAGGTATCCTTTGAATCCTTCCACCCTAGTGTAGGTGAAAGTAGGAAATTGAATGTACCAACCCCCAACCAACTGAAAGACACTATGTGCTTCCAAGGACAACCTTTTGGCTTTGTCACCTTCCATTATTGTTACGAAATTCATATAAAACACATCATTAACTCCTTAGTAATGCTCCCAATATCAGAGAATAGTGATATGAGGTATGTGAGCATATACCAAATTATTCCTTGGTTCTCTACCTAGGGTACCAACTTTGTTCAATCCTTGAATATTTTCCCTTAGGCTGCAAGAATAAACAACATAAGAAGACATAGAAAACCATAGGGTTTTCGGGAACATCATTAAATTTTCATGCAACATGTTGCTGATGAAACTTCCCTAGTGAATTTGCACATGCACTTCCATTATTTTCACTATAATCTTGAATATCCATGTTTCAAATTTTCTAGCATCTTTGAGTCCAACTATCCTACTTAATAGGGTTATAATATATTGGTTATCTCGAATAAACATAGACCTCGAGATTGGTCTCATTTTCTTAGTAATCTCCTCCTAGAACAATGTTGCATTCATAAATATTTTATTTCATTCTTTTTCACTTAGGTATGTCATGGACAAGACCTTCATATCCAACAGATTCATCTGGGTAAATGTGGGTAACCCAAATGTGTATATAATCACTTTTACAGAGAGGTCTACATAGACTCTACCTTCTTTCTCAACAATCCTCTTGTTTGGGTCATACCAATTCATACATTCCATTACCAGTTCAAGGGCTCCCATTGATGGCAGAAACCCTCCTTCCAAATGTAGTCCACTTTCAATATTGTTCTTTGCACACTAACAAGCATTCTCTTGCTAAATCTATGTGATGAATTCAATATCAGTAAAGGGTAAAAGCAAAAATTTGTGTCACACTTTATAAAGGAAATAGACAACACTAATCCAACTTTTAAACTTGAATCACCAAAAAGTAGCATATATATTTTGAATTTTGAAATGATGTAAACTAATAAAATATGTATATTTTAGTATATTTTATGTTTATAAATTTTTGGAAAAATTAAAAAAGTTATTCGAATATATTTTTTAATAATTTTTACTACAATTTGGTTGCTAATAAAATGCTGAAAAATGAAGTTACATGAGATGTCAATCATTATATAGCAATTTTTTAAATTTTTCCTTCAATTTTTTTGTGTGTATTTATAAATTTAAACTTTAGTGCATCGATATATTTTTTAAAAAAATGATAAATATATATTCTTAAATAAATACTAAAATGTGTGTGTACTGAAACATAAGTATTCCCATTTGATGTCAAATTTTATATTGATTATTTATCTAAAATAGAAAACAAATTATACCATCTTTATATAGTTTCTTTTATCTAGTGCATCATATTTTTTCAAGAAATTTAATAAGTTTTAGTATTTTTTTGACATGGTAATTAACCTAACATTTTTGTGCTGATAACCTATTTTTAGTAAAAATAAAAAATAAAATATAAATAATAGTTAAAATATTTAAATATATATTTTTGAAAACTACACTTATGGATATATAAAAGGGTATTTTTATGTTTTTTTAAAAATGTTATTTACATGACTAGGAGTTATCAAAACATCAAAATTTGAATATAATTTATTGTTTTTAGTAAGTTGGCTTCAAATTGGTGCTACGTATGCATTTATCTAACCATTTTAGATGGAAAATTGTTGGACATATTTAACTTAGATAGATTGAATCTTAGTAGATCATATGTTTGATCAAAATTGATTTTTAGTTAGAAGTACTTAAATTCAATTATGCTGATAAGATGGCTGAAAGTGTGAAACAACTTTGTAATTTTACCCTAAACCATCCTAGATGAGTGTCTGTAATCATCTCACCAATTGATAAGGCCTATGAAATAGGGTACTCAAATTCCTCATCTGGCTTCCTTCTAGAAGTGCTCATATTTTCCTAGTTTTCCCACATTATTAGCATATATGTGTTGTTGGTGTTTAAAAGACAATCCAGCTAGGATTTGTAATTCTCTAAGAGGTAGCCAACATCTATATTAAAGAACCACAAAGGCTAGTGGCCAACTGACAAGGAATGGAATTGACATACATTTCCCCTGCACTTCAGGCTCTATAAGACCTAGGGGGTAACCCTTTAGCAACATCTAACAATCTGGACACACAAGTAACGGGATATTGCTTAATAGATTATGCTCTCACAGAATTGTTGAGGAACCTAAAATATCACTCAAAATTGGCTAACATCTTGAGTAAATTTCACTAACCAGCATGGAGAACATGACAAACACAACTCAACAAAATATATTTGAAATGGTTTTTGATTTAAAGAGTTGGGACCAAACTGAAAACAACAGAGTCATGATAATGGACCAGTTCCATAAAAATGGGCTATGGAGTCATATAACTAGCATTCATCTTTCAGTGTTGAACATGCTCTGAAGGTCTTGCAAATGTTGTCACATTATGAAAACTAGACCACTGCAACTTTCTCTGATAAGTCTACTTATGAATCCACCTGAAACATAACACTCCTGTCACATTTGTCAAAGCAATTATACTTTCCCTGAACAATAGGCCATAATAAAAGTAGCTTACGCTTTATTAAAGAAATTACACCATTCATAGAACAGAAGGAAACAACAAATGTAACTCAAATGCAGCAAATGTGCATGAATAGACTCAAATAATTTTATTATTGAATCCAAAATAGTATTACAATTCAGCTATGGAGATAATTATCAGCTAAAATAAACATAACAAAACAATTCAGAACATACACTTTTAGATCAAAAATGACTAATAGTCATATTTCTCCCTAGCTTTACAATCTACCCACAACTTCTACATGACTTGCAGAGCTTTCAGAAATTGGAACTTATTTTAGTAATGGCTCGAGCTTTTCAAGAGGATTTTCTCTTGATTTTCTCTAGCGTTCGAATGATGCCCTCTTGATAGAAACAATTATGGTGGCTACGTCAGCCACTAATCGCTCAAATTCTTGTATTGCATTCAAGTAATTAATATCCCTCACACCAATTAACTCTATAAATGCTTGCTAAAGTTACCTAGTGTTATCATTGCATTTTTGAGTTGTTTTGTTTGCAGGTGGTGGCTTTTCTCCTATATTCTGTGAAGCTATTTCTTCAATGGATAAATCTATAGGGTGTAGGAGTGCCAGAGTAGGAGCTAGGAGGTCGCTAGTTGAGAAGGAGCAACTTGCTCCTAGAACACCTGAAGTTGATACTAAAAGTGCTGGCAAAAGGCCGAAGCGTTGCACATCCCCTGTTATGATTTCATCAGATTCTAATGGTAATGGGTATGAAACTAACTCGGATTACCGGTGTTACCTGACAGCTTTGACTGAGCTCATGGGAGTGAATGAGTAGGTCCTTGCAGTATAACCAATAACTAAAGTGGCACCGGGCTAGGTTGTTGGATGTTGCACTAATGTGGCTAGAGGAAGGAAGGTGGTTCCACCTTTAACTAAGGTGAGAAATCAAAGCAGTCACTTATACTGGGGTTGTGTGTCTACTTAGTGGTTGCTGGTGTTGGGTCTGCTAGGCGGTTATTTTCTTCGTGTTTCATCTTGTTGATGTGGACATGCGCATGCTTGTCACATTTTTTATCTTTCTCCGACTGGTTACTGTGTAACCATTTTTTGATTCCTTGGATCATGCACCTTGCTATCTAATGATGAGGAATGTGAATTTGAATTTCATTCTAAATGAAATTCAATTTTGAAATTAACAATGTAGCCTAATGCTTTGTTGCTCTCCTATCCTATAAAGAAGATTTCATGACTCATTATTGTTGTCGGATTTTGGATCCATGATGTTCTCAGTATGTATAGTTAGTTTTACTGCAGGATTTTGAAGGTATTATTTAGGAAATCATTATGGGTCGGGAATAGTATGAAATAAGTATGCTATACTTTTGTAATTACTGATATTGAAACAAATCTAAAAGAATTAAGATAATTTTCTCTCTTGTGTATGTACCATGTATTATGAATGGATTTATCAAGGGTTTTTTCATTCAGTTTCAATGGTGTATTTGAAAGTGTAACTTGTTCTCTTGCTTTATCTTAATGAGTTAATCAAATGCTTGAAAAAAAATTGCACGTTTATGATCATATGCTCAGGATTCACTAAGGAGTATTGTTTTAATATACTAAAAGATCTCATAGTAGCAAAGCATTATGGTGATAAGTTCATATTTATCTGAATTATGTTTTATATGACTCCCACCCAATGGATGAGGCACTAGATAGTGTTTGTAAAATTCTCTCAGGTGTAGGATTGTGGCTCTAAGCATGGTGATTCAATATCTGAATATTTTAACAAATATCAAATGTTCTCTTTTGAGATATAAATCTTATGATAATTTTCAGTCTCCTTGCTTTGAGATATCTGTTAACATTATTTGGTTTTGCCACAACCAAGGTAATTGATGTCTGATTGCGTTAGTGGGCACTGCATTTGTAAGAAGAAGTGTTCTTACCAATCATAAAAAATTCTTATGAACACATTTAGGTTTACCCACCTTGGTCTCACAGAGCCAAAAGTGTAGGAGATGTCAGTCTTTGACTGGATCTCGTTAGTTGGCCACTAGCCTGTGTAGCTATTTATAATGGAGCTTGGCTACCTCTTAGATAATTTCAAGGATTAGCTAGAAAAAACACCAACATGTGCCATATGTGTGAGTTAGGGTTAAATCTAACAATTCATTTTCAATAATTCATAAAAAATTTAATTTGAAATTAGGTTAAATTTATTTCAAAATAATCAACATTTTAACTATACCAAACTAGGGGAAACACCATTTATCCTGAGACATGCATGCATGGAAAAAATAACATAATTTCAATTATTCAAAGCATACTTGGTTTTGTTGGTGACATGATTTTTCCTCTAAATACAACCTCAAAACCCTTGGTAGTTGTGTTCTTCAGCTTTATGAGGTTTACCTTTCTTTGTGTGCCACAGTCTTGGTTGTAATTCTTTAATGTCCTTATAAGTGAGCAGTATGGTGCAAGGTAGAGTGTTATAAAAGAAACTGTATACTCGAGGTGGTGCCAAGTACATGTGTCGTTGGCCACCTTCATTAATTTCCTTGAATAAAGGTGCAATCATGGTGGATTAGGGTTCAAATCATGAACACCTTAATTTCTACGTAGGGCCCACCATTAGAGAAGAAGATGACATAGAAGGATAATGTGGCACACTTACGTGTCACTTCAATTCTTATGAGGGAAAGGATTTATAAGAAAATACACCTTTGCATACTGAACAATTCATAATCAAAAGAGGTTTGAATCATCTGACTCTGAACCTTGAAAACATTACCGAGAATTGAGACTTTTACCCACTGGGTTTGAGAACCAAGTGCAAAGGGAAACCTGAAAATAGGTTCAAGTGGGACAAAATTGATTAAAAACATATTCACAATAGAACCTTTGATTTCTAGTTTCTCATTTTAAAGAAAAGAAAAGGCCACTACTAGGCCAACTAGTAAAGAAAAGGGGAACACATGCACTAGGACAATTTATCCGGGTGACAACCCACCAGGAATCACTTACCAACTAGGTAAAAAGAAAAACTTACTAAAGATACAACATCCTTAGAGCAACATCATCAACTCTCAGGACCCGGGGGTTTGGTAAATTGATAAGACCAAGGAAAATATTTTACAACATTCAAAGTCCAGTAAAGATAAGAACTTAGGTAAGGACTAGGCAAGCTAAATCAAAACATCGCATTTTACAATTTCATCCAAAAGCAACACACCAAAGCAAGAAAAAGTAAAGGAAGGGAAATAAAACAATAGAAAAAGGGGGTCCACATTTTTTTGAAAAGAAAAATGGGGCATGTTGTGAGACCACACAACAACTAGCAACCAAAAAAACCAAACAAAACAGTAGAAATTCAATTCCAGAATTAATAACCATACTTCAAATTTCTATAGTCCTTCAATTATAAACAATCAGACACTCATTTCGGTACTTGATCTTTACTTTAGCTAGCATACAAGAAAACATTTTACTAAGCTCACATGTATGCAATTGATTTATTTTGGTATAGTAAATTCACAGCATAGTAGACGTTTGCATTGACCTACATAATTTGGAAATTTCCTTTTAAGCCAAACTTTGATAGAGCCTTGTTTCTAGTCAAGCATCCATAGCCCCAATAGTGTTATCTTTGTAACTCCCACAAACATAGCTCTATTGCCAGTGAGGCATCTACAACCTTGGTAGAGATATTTGGATAGCCTAAAGAGTTGAATTTTCTTTTTTGATATTTCTTTGATATTCATTTTTTAATTTTTCATTTGATATTTCTTTGCAAAATCTTTTGCTTGAACTTGCAAGCAATGAAGTCTACTATTAGGTTGGGAATTACAACAATAGCAAAGGTCACCTTTTGATTTTTCACTCAATGCAAACAATTGCTATCCCAAATTTAGTAGAATGATTTAAGTATGGGAATTTGTAGCTCAACATCAACTAAATGATTTATGTGAACTAGAGTATACAAATTCAAATAATTCCCCAATCACCTATGATTAAAGGACTATTTCCGGTCAAAGCGTGAATCAAATTTCTAGAATTGACATTCTATTATTGGTACCACCTTCAAATCTTGCTAACTACTATATATCTCCATGATGTAAAACCTCAAAAAGAAAAGAAAAGAAAACAAAGCACCAAAAAACTTAAAAAACCAAAAAAAAAAAAAATTTACAAAAATAAGTATTCACACAAAACTATTTACAAGAAACTATTCACACATTTACAACAAGAGCGGGAAACTAGCACTAAGCTTGGAAGTAATGCTTCAAGAATTTTCCATTGAAAGGCAATGGAACATCCTCTCTAGTTAAAGTTTTAAGCCTATAAGTGTTATCGCCTAAACTTTTAGATACTTGGTAAGGACTAATCCATAACTTGTCAAACTTACCATGTTCACCATTATGCTCATAGGCTTTGTCCCAACATAATAATAAATCAGATTTTCTAAGGGCATTCAATCTAGCCCTTTTGTCAAACCACCATTTTACCATAGATTGGTGCCTAGCAAAATGAACTATATGTGGTTAGGTTCTTAATTTTTAATGTTGGAAAGTATTTTAAATTTTTGTTATTCTCACCTTTCTCACTAATTCATACATCTATCCTTTTTGCATGCAAATGATAAAAATAATCATGTAATTATTTATAAAAGTCAAGGATAATTTCATGAAAATGTAAGGAAAAGGATAACAAAAACGGAACACATAACAAGCATCGAGAGACATGAGCACAACATAGTTAAGAAGTCATTATTGTACATACATGCAAACAAAATTGTATCAATCACTACATTGCATTCATATTTTTCAAGGGCAATCATTAATCTAAATTTTCATTCTTGTATGAGGTTTGATCTTAATTAAGAAAGTCCTCAAAAGTTCATATGGCATTATTATTTCTAATATAGTTTATGTTGAAGATAACTTACAAAATTGCAAATAAAAAACTTATAACTATATAAGGAAACACCATAACTAGAGGACACTAATCTATAAACATGAATACTAATAGATCAAACAAACAAAATGACACACAATCATGCCCTATAGATACAAGACTAACAAGTTAAAAAATATTCACAAATAATTGAGTTTTGTATTATTTGTGAATGCAAAGTACCTAATCTACCGACTTTTGATCCAACACAATTTAAACAGAAATAAATGTAAAATAATACCATCGTTCACAAATAATTGAACTTTACATTATTTTCTCATCTTTATTCTATCAACCCTTTTCTCTTTCCTTAATTTCATATATAAATGAATATTTTAAATTTTGTTATTTATTATCTTCATATTTAAACTATAGATTGAAGAACTTAATAGAAATGACAAATCATTTTTTATCTTCACAAATCCATTGTATCGATAGGTTGTACTTCATGTCAAGATCTAAATTTGACTTTTCCCACACAGTTATCTAAAATTTTATAATAATTATACATTTAAAAAGGCCCTTGAAATCTCTCCTTTCATACCATATAATTTTTTTAAAAATTGATTATATTTTACAATAAAAATCCCTGAAACCAGCCATCAAATTTTGAAATTTGCAAATTAGTTATCCATGTTTACATTACCTTACGAGTAATGGTGGTTGTTTTACTTAAACATCAGACAACTGGCGGAAGGCCTTACAAAAGTTTGGTTGGGGATTACGACGAATTTTTCTGAAATTAAAGACTTATAATAATGTCCACGAGACTTCGTCAACCAATCTTTGGGACCAAAAATAGCCACTAAAGTTATTTTACCCACAAAACCCCAGTATGCTCTCCATAAATGTGTTCAATTTGCTTTCTTTTAACAGCTGAAGAATAATTTAGAGGCAGATCAGAGCTCTGTGCAGGTAGACAGGCTTGCAGGAAGATTGCACAAGATGGCCTATGTGAGGCATTTTTCTGTTCTAATTATTTTTTGTTTCTAAAGTATTATAAAAGAGAAACTATTAATCTCATGGGCTGTTGTATGGTCTGGCATTGCAGAGAACTGTTATGAGCGTGGATATGGATTGCTACAGATGCAAAAAAGTTGTGTTGCAGTCGGTCACAAGAATAGATGGTATAATTTTGTTGTACACAATTAATCTCTTTTAACTTGTTTCGATCCAACATAGAAGATGAAAACAGTAAAGTTTCATTCTTTAAATTTTAGATCTCTCTATGTGCTAGTTAGGATTTTATTTTTCCAAATTCGACTCTTTACAAATTCTCTCATTCTAACTTGTTTGAAAAATTAAACTTATGTATTACTACAAATCTATGATAGGTAAACAAAAGGGTATGTCTATAATTTTACTTATTGAAATGACTGCCATCTGCTCTACTGTCTGGTTGAGTTTTATGCAAGATCGATCGATTGTTTCGATTTTCCTAAAGCCATGTCTTCATCTCTCTTCTTGTTGAAGTCCATGTGATCAACTCGAGATGGAGCTCATATTCATTGTGTCTCCTTTCCTTTGTTCTCCTATGGCCACCATAAGATTGTTTGATGCTTATATTTGGGCTATCATTTGATTACAGGAATAGATAAGATTTCCATCAATATGAAGGCCAAGACCATAACTGTGGATGGAGATGCAGATCCAGTGTGCATTGCCAATGAAATAAGAAAGAAATTCAAATGTGCTCGCCTGATTTCCGCTGGACCACCACCTCCTCCTCCTCCTCCTCCCCCACCACCACCAAAGAAGAAGGAAAAGAAAGAGGATGGAAACAAAGATGAAGGTAGGAAAGATGATGGGAAACGCCAGATTATAATCTGTCCAAAGTATTCTCCATGCATGGGGTACTGCTCATGTGCACCTCCTCAACACTGTGGATGTTCTACATGTTCAAGCATGTCTGGTATAGTATGGCCAGGGTGTCATCCTCCTAAGCCTCCTGCTAATGAAGTCTGGTACATCTTGAATGAGGAAAATGAAAGTTCCTGTACCATTTGTTAGAGAAAGAATCTTCATTCTGCCTCTTGTACTACGTATCATATTAATTTCGACATCAAAACTTGTTCTACGAATCACTTTTTATGTTTTATGTTCGGATATGGTAGGATATACCTAGTTAAGTATATTGGGTTACGTACACCCACCTTGTAATTGGATGGAGTAAGTTATCTTTTGTCTTACGAGAGATAATTGTCTACCACGTATCATGGGATTGCTTTTATGTGTTAATGGAGTACTGATTTGTCGTTGCGTGAACATCTGGAATGTGACTGAATTGAACGTTACTGAGAATCGGCGATAAATGGAACTTTGATCAGGTTAAAAGATAACGCAGAATGGACTACGCGCCAGATATTATTGGTCCTCACAACGCTTGTTATCGAGATTGGCGAAAAGGACAACTTTGTTTTCTATATTGAATTATTATTAATTAAAATGTAGCAAATATTCAGTAATCAATAGCAAGCATAATTAAATATAGTAATAATATATATATATATATATATATATATATATATATATATATATATTTCATTTTTCTCTAATAACAATTAAAGAAATATATTATACAAAATAATCAATTCTTATTTGAAAGTAGTCATTATTTATTTTTTAGCATAAAATATTAAAATTTTAAAATATATATGAATATTTAAAAACAAAATAATTAAAATATAATTTCTAAATAAATAATATTTATTGTTATTTCAATGTAAAAATGTGAAATAGAGAATGGTGACTTTCGAAAAGTAAAATTAAAAGTTACATACAAAAGTATAATAGTTCTTAAAATTTATATGTTCATGTATATATGCAGCAAATAAACTACTTCTAACATCAAATAAAATTGTTCTTTAAGTAAATAAAATAGCCTGAATGTGATATATCTTGTTGATTTTAGATAGATGTATTTAAGATATTTATACTATTATTCATAATAATTGAAATCTATTTTTTAGTTGAACATAAATGTGAGCATACTACTAAAAAAACTAAAGGTCTTTGCAAAATTTTGGCTCACAAGTGCTTCCATATTCAAGCATCTTGTGGTGTAAGGAAGGGGATAGGATCCAATGATTGCAATGTTTGGGCCCAACCAACTTCTTTGATGGTATTAATTCTTTAAACATATTCCTACTTCTAAAGGAAAGAAAGTGGCCTCTACCAACATTTCTTCATCTTCTATTGATTATGAAGCAACTGATGATACTGTAGCATCAAAAGAATTCACCCTTGACAATTTCACACAGTTTTTCTCCCTCTATGTGCTTGGAAACCATTATGCATTTAATTTCATTCTTTATAAATATCCTCAAAAAATCAAACATTGAAAATAGAAATGAGCATTTAATATTTTCGCTTGACACTTTAGGCCTCAAAAAGAATGGGTCTTGTCTAGGGCGCCTCACACCCTAGACCAACTCTTTTTTTCTCCAATTTGAATATGTAGGTATTGGTATTTTATTATTTGAATTTCTAATTTCTTTTGTTGGCCATCAGTATTTAATTTTTGAGAAATTAGAATAATTGCATATAAATACTTGTAATTTTCATCATTTAAAATCCTAAGAACACTTAAAGAATCCTAGAGCTTTCGTTGAGTAAATGGATCATACTAAGAGTAGCCAAGGGAAAATTAGTTGTATTTTTAAATAACACTTTCATCAATCAAGTTCAAGATTACAAGAATCAAGAAGAATGAAGCAATTTATGTGCAAGGAGCTCTTATGGTCAATCATGCCAATTTATGAATATGTAGTGAGTTATCCTCTACATGCCAGTTGCAACAATCTATTATGTTTTGGGAATTAACCTTTTGCAAGTCTAGCAATAATTCAAGGAATCCATCAATCAACTATTGTTGCAACTTGTGTGACATCACTTCTTAAATGGGTTTCACATCAAGATAACATTATCATTGATCATTTACCAATTGTAGCCAAATATTTTGTTTTGGACTTTGATCGACCTAGCACATTCCCTCTTAATGATCATCAATTGTTGTATGTGGAGGTAGAATCATCGAAATGGGGTTTGACTTGGGAAATCCCCTATATAGCATGAAACTCTCCCTCTTTTCATGTGTACGAGTTAGATCTAGAGGTTTTAGAAGGAGACAACCATAGAAGATAGAGTGCAGACTGTAATATACATATCAAAAATTTGAAATCCAAAAAAAGAGGAGTTCATTTTTATGTGCACCATGCCATAGAGAAACCATTTTAGCTTGAAATTTGTAGTACAAGTTCCTCAATGTTACCATTTCTTAGATCCAAGTTAGTTCTTTTAATTTTCATTCTTGTATGTATAATAAATTATATTTTCAGATTGAAGGCTATATGGTAAATAAGCTTACTCAAACAATCATCAAATTCATTGTCCTCACAACTCAAAACAACATAAACCCTAGGAGGTTGTCTCTGTCTTGTGGTAGTAGCTCAATCATAAAACCCTAGTTGGTTTATGTTTGAATGTTGAGTCAAAGATAAAAGGAGATAATCCTAGTTATCATAATTAGATCTAGGATCACTTTACCTACTCCATAGATCCTATAACCAATCTCTTTTGTACCAAGGAAAGTGATGGTATTTAAGGTATTGAGAAAACCTTGTGCCTTTGTGTTCTCTTCTTCATTCCTTTTTTGTATTACTAACCTTAAATCTATGGTAGTTCAAGGATACTAAGAGATTGCATCTAATTGAAAATGACATGAATCTTTTAGTGAACCTAAGGGTTCTCTAGACCATGGATTTTCTACATTCAAAACAATATCTATAATAAAATTGTGATATTGTTATTTATAATGGTCATATGTTGATTATGGTTTTTTGGGATATAGGGGATGAAAAGGTAAAAGAGATCCAAAATACTACTTTGATTTAGAGATTTAATAACTTATCGTCCAGTCTAGTAATATTTCATGAGTGATTGTCACACCACTAGAAAGCTTTGGTGAAAATTGAATTTATTATCTATTTACATGTGAAAGCAATGTTATTGGTTATTTGTACATTCATTCTTAATATTGTATCTATGACAAATGTAGGCCCTTCATTTTAGGAAAAAAATATTTAGGAATAAAACTATGGCCCCCAAGGTTTAATCCTCTATTTAAATCCTTATTTGTATTCTCCAATGTGAATGATTCATCCAAATCTTCCTCTATATTTTTTCTATTACATGTTTCTAATCAATTAGTAAATCTTGAATATATACATATATATATATGTATGTATATATACATACATACATATATATATACATATTTGTATATGTATATGTATGTATATATATGTACATATATATACATATACATATGTATATATATATGTACAAATATGTATACATACACAAGCACACATATTGTGAGCATGATCATAACCAAAGGTAAACATGGTTGATCCACAGGAAATTAACCAAGATTTAACTAGTTAAGTCAAGTGCTTAATGATATTCTTGAAAACATCAAACAAAGAAGCTAATAAACATGAAATAAACTATAAATGCATAATGGAAACTAATCTAACACCTCAAACCTCATCCAATTGGGGGATTGGTTTTGCATTGATGTGGAATCTCGGCCCTTTCCCAATCCCTATATTGAAACAAGCTTTCAAATGGATGTCATTGATGAATATTGATGAAAATGGATGAAAGATAAGCTAAAATGGATGCAAAACTTAACTAAAATGGATGCTAAATGATAAAACGCTTGTGAGATATGCTCTAAAATGACTATAGGTTAGTTAATCTAAGTGAAAGTCGATCATTTTCTCATAGAAATGAGGACTATTTATAGGACAGATACCTGAATTAATAGTCAAGATTGATTTGATCAATCAATGGATGAAAATATATAAGAGGGGATGTCATGGATCAAGGATTCTCATCAATGGATGATAATGCAAGTTGACAAGGATCAATGGTTTTAATCAATGGCTCTCATTGATTTGAAGAAGCACACTTCCTAAAAATTAGGAAGTTGTTACAAGATATTTCTCATTTTAGAGGAGTGCAAATGGAGGAATATTCCATGGGAATATTCATTTGCAAGTAGGATGGTGAGAGAAATTGGCTAATTAAGTAATTTAATAAATCACTTAATTGTACATGATGGAGGGAATTAGGAACTTTATTAAACAATTAACTTATTTAATAAAAGGGGAATTAATGACATTCAATTAAATAATTTATATTATTTAATTAAATGAGAAGACGTAAGAAATTTAATTAAATAATTTGCATCATATATCTAAATGGGATGAAAATTAGTATGAAAAGGGATGAATTAGCTAAATGAAATTGATTATTTGATTAATAAGAGAAAATGATAAATTTAGTTAAATAATGAAAATTATTTAATTAAATAGTCGAAAAGAGGCGATTCAAGACGATATGATGTTAGTAATAAAATTCAGATGTGCAATATGGATTAGGACAATTTTAAGTGTCTAAATTTTTCCCCTCTTTCAAGTGATGTACTTGTTACATTAGTTCAAAGACTAATGCTTTTCAGATCAACGTTACTACTCAAATCAAAAATTTAAAAATACTTGATTTTTTCGGATGCCCCACTATTGCCCTAGTGGAAGGAATTATGCTTGTACACTACCCCGTCAAGAGATCAAGCATAAATTATAATTTTTATGTCAAGATCATGACAAATATTTAACATAGGTTTAGCTACTAAAAAGAAGCTCTAAGATGCAAAAGTAAGCTAAAAAAACCTAAAAAATGCCTCAAAATAAGTTGCATAGCTCAAATTTTGATTAAAAAGATTAAAAATCCCATTTTCCCACCCTAAGTAGGGCAAAAAACAATAATTTTTAGGCTTAAATATAGGTTTAGGAGTCATTTTTAATTAATTTGCACATTTTCCTTTAGAGAATTGCTCCCAATTTTGCTCTAATGCTTTGATGATATGGTTAATCCAATGCTCCCCCAACACCTTGCAGATAGGGTTTGAGAATACCAACAACCCTGATGTAAGATCTCTAGTACAAATTTTGAAACTTTCTTTTTTCAGATTTTAAGCATTTATTATGTGTTACAATATTGTGATGCCTTTGCCTCGGTTGGTGGTGCAATTGCACTACAACGTAAATTTGTCACGATGTGTCACAATGCTCAAGTTTGGTCTAGGGTTGCAATTATAATAGGATAGTGTCACTATTGTCAAATAGTAGCGTAATGGGAATTTTAGGTCCAATGACACAATTGTCAAATTGCAATGCGATTTCAAAATAGAGTCACGATGATCGATTTAGGTCCAATGATGCACTCAAATACTGATGCATAGTATGTATAGCAATGTAATTTTCAAATTGTGACACAATTGTAAAAGAGTACAACAATGTAATTATGAAATTACCATGCAATTATAGAATTAGGGTTGTAGACTCCAAATTTTATTGTTTTTACCAAATTTGACATTGTTCACTTCTTGCATAAACAAAATCATTAGACCACTTATGTCTTGGGAGCACTAGCCCAATATTCTTTCTTGCATTCACCATTTTGGGGATGATAAGAACTTCTTCCTTGGAGAAATTGGATTGGGGTCCGTTGCAGACATGCCCCAGATTTGAACGCATTTGGAAATGATGACTACACTGGTGGAGTGCTCGCACAATGAGACCTCATTTCATCTTCCTACTTGAGAGACCATAGTCACATTGGAGGATATGTGGAACATTCTATGAATCCCCATCCATGTATACAAAGTCATTTATGACACAAAATCAGGTTCGATGTCATCTTTAATGTGCTCGGGCTAGATACTACAGATCAACTTATGGGAGTATAGAGGACAGGTGCTAGATTTGACATTGGTTATCAAAGCATTGATTTCTAGAGTATTGGTGCCTAAAATATGAGGTAGATGATTTAGCTTTGATTGGGGACTTACCTGGATAGGGATGGTTCAGTGGATGACACTCTATGCTTAGGGCCCTATTATACTCACTTCACTATACCACAATATGCACCAAGTTGTTTATCTCAGGGAGTAGGCTATAGGAGCAAGAGTCACACTTTTGCAAATTTGGGCATGGAAGCACATTGCCATTATTCGACCTATTATTACTCTAGTGGAAATTGATCTCAATCAGCCCATTGTATACAAATATGGAGCTATGATCACCCTATAGCACATAGGTACCACGAGCATCACCTATTGGAGGAAAGTGATAAATGACATAATAGTTTCTAGATGGAGGCTATGGATGTAGGCCCACGCACAATGTAATGACCCAGAGCAACAATTCTATGCTCGGTAGACTAGGTACATTTTGGGATAGGAGCATACCAAGGTAAAGAGGTATCTACTTGACCAACTGGTTCATCAGTTCACTGAGGTACATGACATAGTGAAGCCTATATATAGGGCTATTTTCTTATAGAGTATTTGTGAGACATTATAGGGACGACAAGTCCCTATATTGGTAGCCATCGATGACTTTAGAGTTATTGTCCAAAAATTGTGGGTATATTTCAGTGGACCTTATGATGTAGGGACCACACCTGCATATGATGTATTGTTTCTTTAGTATGCCCTAGTTTTGTTGACTGATCCAATTGGGAGATAGATTCTTGGTAGAGGTGGGGTTCAAAGGAATGATAGAGGATAGCACCAGATATAACAACCTCCTCAACAACCTCCTTAGGATGGGCATGATGGAGAGGTTCCTAGTGATGGGCATTGATAATAGCAGTAGGATGGAAAACAACCGAGTGTGGTCTAGCAACCTCAGGTTGGACAAGTGCAAGGTTAGCTGGTGCAGGAGCACCTAGAAAAACACCTAGGAAACACCTAGGAAACACTAGGCATAGGAAATTTTGTTTTTGAAGGTATAAGGTCATGTTCACCATTGCAATTGAGTTAGAGACTTACTAAAATTCCTTGGTCAGGAGCTATCAGGAGCTATCCAGAGCTATCAGGAGTGGCAAAATTTATGAGTTTAGACACTCACTTTTGTTAGTTTCTAGGAAATTGGCAAAGGTGGCAAAATGGAACATTTTGCACTTTTGCCACCTTGTAACTAAAATGCCTGACCAAGAAAGGTATAACCACTTTGGGAAACATATATAAGGGGTGCCTTGACCTATGTGAAAGGTTGGAAGGCATTGGAAGTATTTGTAATTTGAAAATTTCGTGAATGTTAAGTGTGGACAGTAAGAGGAATTGCTTAAATTTATGTGTTTTCCTTGTATTTCAGTAATCAGGAGCGAAAATAGCTTAGTAGTTTGTTGTAGTTGGTAGTATTTGTTATGTTCTAAGATTGTGTAGTGGTATTTAGGGTGTGTGTTCAATTTGTAGGTGTGCTTGTAGTTGTTTTGTTGTCTTTTGAGTTGCTGATCTGACTAGCAACCTGTCAAGAATGGGGTCTTAGTTCTCTTTCCCACTATACCTGGTGTACGGCCTTTTGGGGATCAGGGCTAGAATCCATGTCTATAAATATGGTAGCATTAGGAGTAGGTAGGAGACATCAAAGCTCTGTGGAAGACTTCTCCTCGGCAAGCTTGACAGTGCCCGACTAGGAAATTCAAGGAGTGCAAAGCACATGGCTTGTAGGGGTGAACTTTCCTTGATAAACCATGTGGTAGAAAGGTAGATGGAGGCCCTACAGAGGCTTGGTAGCAACGAGGAGGCTTCACCAGTCTGTCTGATTGGAGAACCAATTAACGGTTCACCGAGTGGTCAGTAAATGGCCCTAAAAGACCTAATTTTGCTAATCTGAAGGATAGGCATGTGTACGGTCAAGCAAGGGTTGAGACCTTGAAAATATTGAAGAGTTAGGTATTAGGACCAAGAACCGAAAGAAAATATTTGGGGTTCTTTAGAAGAGTTTAGTGAACCTTCCATCTTTCTCGGGTTAGGAGGCCTAATTGGGGCTCTAGGGCTTGTAGCCTTTTTAACCCTAGGTGAGGGTTTGGAGTTAGCGATGGACAAAGGGAACAAGGTGGAGTAATCATCACCAATTTGTGATGGTGGGAAGTTGGTGGAAGCATTCCCACACCCCTGCAAATAGCAAACTAAGAAATTGAGAGTAATTGACCTTTAGGGAAGATTAAGGGTTAAGGGAAGGAAAGAGTCAAGGCACCAAGATTGGCTTGGTAGATGGAGAGTGAAATGATAGTGGGGTTGGCCAGTAGAACCAGGGGAGCTATACATGAGATAGGACCTAAATGTTAAGGTGGGAGAGTCACCTAAGAGTTCTTGAGAACAAGGACCTAGAGCATGGAACATTGATTGTTCCATCCAACCCTACCCTATCAGATTGGTATCAGAGCAAGTTAAAGATTTGGGATTAAGAGTTGTATGTCAGAACTTGAATGCAGTGGTTCCATAAAAATGGTGACCAATGCAGAGTTAGCAATAGACTTGACAGAGCAAAGAGAGAAAAATAAACAACTTGAAGAAGCAGTTGAAGAGATGAAACAAATGTTAGAAGAGGTGGTAGAGGCTGCAGGAAAAATGAAGGTACAACTAGTAGTAGTTAGAGACAAGGCTGAGGATCCGGTTGAGGAGGACATAGAACCAGACCCTGATCCTCCACTGAAAGAGGAAGCCTTCCTCAAAGCATTGAAGGCCTTGAGTGGTAAAGCACTAGAGGGCATTCACATCTTCACAGGGAGAATGGATGCAGAGTTGGTGATGGAATGGACAGAAGGAATGGAGAATCACTTTGAGTGTGATGGAGTGACTGAGGCACAGAAGGTGAAGATAGAAAAATCAAGGTTAAGGGGACAAGCACTTACTTGGTGGAAGTTCCTACAAGAATAAAGAGAGAATGAAGGCAAGAAACACATTGGGAGTTGGAAAGCTATGGTGGCTAAAGTGAAGGAGTATTATCTTCCTGAAGACTATGAGGTCCAATTGCATAAGAAGAGGTAGAATCTTAGGCAAAGAGACCTAGATGTAGCTGCCTACATAGAGGAGTTCCAAAAACTAAGTCTTAGGTCTAGGGTGCAAGAAGTGGAAAGCATCAAGGTCGCGAGGTATCTAAATGGCCTCAAATGGAACATACAAGAAGAGTTGAGTCTTTTTACACTCACCAATCTCCATAGTTGTTTTCAAATGGCTTTTAAGGTGGGATAGTCACCTAGGAGTTCTTGAGAACAAGGACCCAGAGCATGGAATAGTGATTATTCCATCCAACTCTACTTTATCAGATAAAGATAGGTTGGTACCTAATCTACTCCATAGAGTCTTCCAAAAGTGACTCATGAATTTAACATCCCTGTCTGAAACAATGCTTAAATGTAAGCCATGGATCCTTACAATATCCTTAAAGAAAAGGTGAGATATATAGCTAGCATCATGAGTGGTTTTTCAAGGAATAAAGTGACTCATTTTGCTGAATCTATCCACCACTACATACACACTATCAAAACTAGTCTTGATCTTAGGGAGTCCTACCACAAAATCCATGCTCACACACTCCCATGGTCTATTAGGAATGGGTAGGGGTTGATATAGGCCAGCATTACTAGCTCCTCCCTTGGCTTTCATACACACAACACATTGCTCCACATACCTCTTGACATCTCTTGACAACTTAGGCCAATAGTAGAACCTTTGCATTAGTTCCAATGTCTTATTGATGCCAAAATGTCTACTAAGACTACCATTATGCTTTTCTTGAATGTTGTTTTCTCTCATTGACCCTTTTGGAACACACAACTGATTCCCTTTAAACAAAAATCCACTTTGCAAAGTATACTTTGAGTATTGGCTATGAAAATGGTTCTCAAAGTCAAAAAATACCTTGTAGGCCTCTGAGAAATCTTCATCTTCCCCATAGAGATCCTTGAAACTCTCTATGCCAATGCTCTTGATCTATATCTCTTGCACTGCCAGCAATCTTCTACTCAATGCATCTGCTACCTTGTTTAATTGTCCCTTCTTGTGCTTGATGGTGAAGGTAAAATATTGGATGTACTCCATCCACTTCAAATCTCTATTGTTCAACTTCTCTTAAGTGTTGATATAATTGAGTGCCTGATTGTCTGTAAAGACTACAAACTCCTTGGGTAGAAGGTAGTGCCTCCATTTCCTAAGTGACTGAACGAAAGCATTAAGTTCTAGATCATAGGTTGAGTACTTCTTCTTAGCTTCATTGAGCTTTTCACTAAAGAAAGCTATAGGTATGCCTTCTTGACATAGGACTCCTCCTACTACCATTCCACAAGCATCACATTCCACTGTAAACAATTTTTCAAAGCTTGGTAACAAGAGAATAGGTTGAGTTGCCACTTCTTCTTTGAGTTTCTCAAACCCTTTCTCAACTTCTTGAGTCCACACAAACTTAGTTTTCAAACCACCCTTAATTGTATCTAGGACTGGTGCACATATGCCACTAAAGTTCCTTATGTATTTCCTATAAAATTGAGTCAATCCATGGAAACTTCTTACCTCAGTCCCTGTAGTTGGTGTAGGCTAGTTTAGGATAACTTCCACCTTGCTTGGATCCATTTTCAATGATCCTTCTGACACTACAAAACCCAAATATATTAGCTCTTTTTTGAAGAATTCACACTTTTCTAGGTTGATGATAAACTTCTCCTCTTGCAGCCTTCTAAGAACCATCTCCACATGTTTAAGGTGTTCTTCTGATGTCTTGCTAAAGATGAGTATATCATCAAGATACACCACCACAAATATCCCTATAAAATATTTGAGTACTTCATTCATGAGCCTCATGAATGTGCTAGGGGCATTAGAGGGGCCAAATGGCATCACTCTCCACTCATACAACCCATCTATTGTCTTGAATGTTGTCTTCCACTCATTACCATCCTTGATTCTAATCTGATGGTAACCACTCTTGAGATCCAACTTGGTGTAGTACTGAGCTCCTCCAAGACAATCCATCAAGTCTGCAATCCTAGGAATAGGGAACCTATACCTAATTGTGATTCTATTTATTTCTCTAGAATCAGTACATAACCTCCACTTCCCCCCTTTCTTTGTTGCTAAGACTACTAGTACTGCACATGGGCTAATGCTCTTCCTAATCAATCCTTGATCCAACAGGTATTTGTGAGCTCAGGGATCTAGGAGCTATGGAGAATAGGAGTGGACATGTTGAATACTTCACTCAAACCATGAAAGAGATTCAGGAGTAGGTAAAGAGGATAGTCATCGAGGCTACTCAAAAATTGAAAGATAAGGTAGACATGTCAAGGAAGGATGTCCAATTTGAAGTAGGAGACTTTATCATGGTTCACCTTAACAAATCAAGGTTGTAGAAGGGAATGTCAACCAAGTTACAAATGAAAAGAGTAGGACCATGCAAGATTTTAGCCAAGTATGGGAAGAATGCATACAAGGTGGAGTTACCTTCTGATTTGGGAATTTCACCAGTTTTCAATGTTATAGATTTGATCAAGTACAAGGGATCAGTCAATGATGTATCTCAAATTAGTGGGGAGGTCTTCAAGGAAGTCAGAAACATAGCCTTACCTACTAAAGACAAACTACAAGCAAAGAGCATCTTGGAGTCAAGAGTACAAAAATCTACAAGGAAGAAAGTGTACATGGAACATCTTATCATGTGGAAGAACAAGCCTAAATCTGAGGCTACATGGATACAAGAGGATAAGTTCAAGAACCATGGCATTGATATGTCAGTGATCTCTCCTTCCATTCCTTAGTGTTTGGCAGAGAGGGGGAAAATGGTGCACGAGCACCTAGAAAAACACCTAGGAAACACCTAGGAAACACTAGGCATAAGCAATTTTGTTTTTGAAGGTATAAGGTCATGTTGACCATTGCAATTGAGTTAGAGACTTGCTAAAATTCCTTGGTCAGGAGCTATCAAAAGCTATTTGGAGCTATCAGGAGTGGAAAATTTTATGAGTTTAGACACTCACTTTTGTTAGTTTCTAGGAAATTGACAAAGGTGGCAAAATGGAACATTTTGCACTTTTGCCACCTTGTAACTAAAATGTCGACCAAGGAAGGTATAACCACTTTGGGAACATATATAAGGGGTGCCTCAACCTGTGTGAAACGTGGGAAGGCATTGGAAGTGTTTGTAATTTGGAAATTTCATGAATGTTAAGTGTGGACAGTAAGAGGAATTGCTTAAATTTATGTGTTTTCCTTGTATTTCAGTAATCAGGAGTGATCATGGCTCAGTAGTTTGTTGTAGTTGGTAGTATTTTTTATGTTCTAAGCTTGTGTGGTGGTATTTAGGGTGTGTGTTCAATTTTTAGGTGTGCTTGTAGTTTTTTTGTTGTCTTTTGAGTTGTTCATCTGATTGGCAACCTATCAAGAATGGGGTCTTAGTTCTCTTTCCCACTGTACCTGGTGTATGGCCTTTTGGGGATTGGGGCTAGACTCCATGTCTATAAATATGGTAACATTAGGAGTAGGTAAGAGACAACAAAGCTCTATGGAAGACTTCTCCTAGGCGAGCTTGATAGTGCCTGGCTAGGAAAGTCAAGGAGTGCAAAGCACATGGCTTGTAGGGGTGACCTTTCCCTGATAAACTACGTGGTAGAAAGGTAGATGGAGGCCTTGCAAAGGCTTGGTAGCAACGAGGAGGTGTCACTAGTCTGTTTGATTGGAGAACCAATTAATAGTTCACCGGGTGGTCAGGAAATGGTCCTAAAAGACCTAAATTTGCTAATTTGAAGGATAGGCATGTGTACAGTCAAGCAAGGGTTGAGACCTTGAAAATATTGAAGAGTTAGGTATAAAGACCAAGAACCCATAGAAAATATTTGGGGTTCTTTGGAAGAGTTTGGTGAACCATCCATCTTTCTCGGGTTAGGAGGCCTAATTGGGGCTCTAGGGCTTGTAGCCTTTTTAATCCTAGGTGAGGGTTTGGAGTTAGCGATGGAAAAAGGGAACAAGGTGGAGTAATCAGCATCAATTTGTGATGGTGGAAATTTTTTGGAAGCATTCCCACACCCCTGCAAAGAAAAAATTGAGAAATTGAGAGTAATTGACCTTTAGGGAAGATTAAGGGTTAAGGGAAGGAAAGAGTCAAGGCACCAAGATTGGCTTGGTAGATGGAGAGTGAAATGATAGTGGGGTTGGCCAGTAGAACCAAGAGTATCTATACATGAGATAGGACCTAAAGGTTAAGGTGGGAGAGTCACCTAAGAGTTCTTGAGAACAAGGACCCAGAGCATGGAACGGTGATTGTTCCATCCAAGCCTACCCTATCATATTGGTATCAGAGCAAGTTAAAGATTTTGGATTAAGAGTTGTATGTCAGACCTTGAATCCAATGGTTCCACAACCATGGTCACCAATGCAGAGCTAGCAAGAGACTTGATAGAGCATTAAGAAAAAAACAAACAGCTTGAAGAGGCAGTTGAAGAGATGAAACAAAGGTTAGAAGAGGTGGTAGATGCTGCAGGAAAAATTAAGGTACAACTAACAATAGTTAGAGACAAGGCTAAGGATCAAGTTGAGGAGGACATAGAACTAGTCCATGATCCTCCACTAAAAGAGGAACCCTTCCTCAAATCATTGAAGGCCTTGAGTGGTAAAGCACAGGAAGGCATTCCCATCTTCACAGGCAGAATGGATGGAGAGTTGGTAATGGAATGGATAGAAGGAATGGAGAATCACTTTGAGTGTGATGGAGTGACTGAGGCACAAAAGGTGAAGATAGAAAAATCAAGGTTAAGGGGACAAGCACCGAATTGGTGGAAGTTCCTACAAGAATAAAGAGAGAATGAAGGCAAGAAACACATTGGGAGTTGGAAAGCTATGGTGGCTAAAGTGAAGGAGTATTATCTTCCTAAAGACTATGAGGTCCAATTGCATAAGAAGAGGCAGAATCTTAGGCAAAGAGACCTAGATGTAGCTGCCTACACAGAGGAGTTCCAACAACTAAGTCTTAGGTCTAGGGTGCAAGAAGTGGAAAGCATCAAGGTGGTGAGGTATCTAAATGGCCTCAAATGGAACATCCAAGAAGAGTTGAGTCTTTTTACACTTACCAATCTCCATAGTTTTTTCAAATGGATTTTAAGGTGGAGGAGAAGCTAAAAAAGAAACAAGACTCCAATTCTAAAGGTAGAGGCAAAGGCACAGATCAAAGAGATCAAAGAGGGCAAAGAGGTGGCTACCAAGGTAGAGGAAATGAGCAAAGAAACCAAGGTGAATCCAAACTCACTGAGCATGGAAGTGAAGCACCTTCTAGAGGAGGTTATGGAAGAGGTAGAGGTTCTCAAGGAGGATCCAATAGAGGAAGAGGAGCAAGTAGGAGCAATTCATACTTTGCTACCATGAAATGTTACCATTGTGGTCAAGTAGGCCATCCAGCTTATAGGTGCTCGGAGAAAGCATCATCTTCAAATGCTGAGAAGAGGGTGGAATATGCACAAGAGGACACCATGAGCACCAAATCACCTAAGGTCAGCCATATAGAATCTGAAATGGGAGAGAATCTGATGTTTAGGAGAGTCTTGATCAGACAACTGGTCAAGGAAGAACCAAAACAAAGAAGGGCTCTATTTAGAGTGAGATGGAAGATACTCAAGAAAGTATGCAAGGTCATTGTAGATTCAAGTTCAATAGAAAATATCATCTTAGATGAGGCAGTAAAGAAGCTAAAATTTGTGAAGGTACCCCACACTAACCCCTACAAAGTGACATGGTTGAACAAAGGGTAGAGTGTGCTTGTTAATGAGCAAGTAACGGTGGAATTTTCTATTGGAGGGTACAAAGATAAGCTAATGTGCGATGTATTACCCATGGATGCTTGTCATCTTCTATTGGGTAGGCCATGGTAGTATGACAGGAGTGTCATCTATGATGGAAAGGAGAACACAATTTCATTTAAGAAGGATGGGAAGACCTTTAAGTTGCAGTCACTGTTAGAGGAGGATGAAGGACAGTCAAACACAAAGTGTTTTGTTTAGTAGTGGTAAAGAGTTCCTTAACACCTTACATAAAGGAGGAGAAGGTTATGTGATCATGGTGCAACCCAAAGAGGAAGAAAAGACTGAAAAACCAGTCATACCCAGAGCAGTCCAAAATTTGCTTGAGAAGTATAAGGATATAGTAAGTGATGGTGCACCTGCAACTTTACCTCCTAAAAGAGCTATTAGTCATCAAATTGACTTCATACCTGGAGCATCATTGCCTAACAAAGCAGCTTACAAGCTTACATCGGACCAGAATTTGGAAGTGGCTAGACAAGTGCAAGAGTTAATGGATCAAGGATTGATTAGGAAGAGCATCAGCCCATGTGCAGTACCAGTAGTCTTAGCAACAAAGAAAGGAGGCAAGTGGAGGTTATGTACTGATTCTAGAGCAATAAATAGAATCACAATTAGGTATAGGCTCCCTATTACTAGGATTGAAGACTTGATGGATTGTCTTGGAGGAGATCAGTACTACACCAAGTTGGATCTCAAGAGTGGTTACCATCAGATCAGAATCAAGGATGGTGATGAGTGGAAGAAAACATTCAAGACAACAGATGGGTTGTCTGAGTGGAGGGTGATGCCATTTGGCCTCTCTAACGCCCCTAGCACATTCATGAGGCTCATGAATGAAGTACTCAAAGAATTTACAGGGATATTTGTGGTGTTGTATCTTGATGATATACTCATCTTTAGCAAGACAGCAAAAGAACACCTTAAACATGTGGAGATGGTTCTTAGAAGGCTGCAAGAGGAGAAGTTATCCATCAACCTAGAGAAGTGTGAATTCTTTAAACTAGAGCTGATATATTTGGGTTTTTTAGTGTCACAAGGATCATTGAAAATGGATCCAAGAAAGGTGGAAGCTATCCTAAACTAGCCTACACCAACTACAGGGACTGAGGTAAGAAGTTTCCATGGATTGGCTCAATTTTATAGGAAATTCATAAGAAACTTTAGTGGCATATGTGCACTAGTCCTAGATACAATCAAGGGTGGTTTGAAAACTAAGTTTGTGTGGACTCAAGAAGCTGAGAAAGGGTTTGAGAAACTGAAAGAATAAGTGGCAACTCAACCTATTCTCTTGTTACCAAGCTTTGACAAATTGTTTACAGTGGAATGTGATGCTAGTGAAATGGCAGTAGGAGGAGTGCTAAGTCAAGAAGGCAAACCTATAGCTTTCTTTACTAGAAAGCTCAATGAAGCTAAGAAGAGATACTCAACCTATGATCTAGAACTTTATGCTTTGGTCCAGTCACTTAGGAAATGGAGGCACTACCTTCTACCCAAGGAGTTTGTAGTCTTTACAGACAATCGGGCACTCAGCTATATCAACACTCAAGAGAAGTTGAGCAGTAGACATTTGAAGTGGATGGATTACATCCAAGCTTTTACCTTCACCATCAAGCACAAGAAGGGACAATTGAACAAGGTAGCAAATGCATTGAGTAGAAGATTTATGATAGTGCAAGAGATACAGATCAAGAGCATTGGCATAGAGAGTTTCAAGGATCTCTATGGGGAAGACGAATATTTCTCAAAGGCCTACAAGGTATGTTTTGATTTTGAGAATCATTTTCATAGCCAATACTTAGAGTATACTTTGCAAAGTGGATTTTTGTTTAAAGGGAATTAGTTGTGTGTTCCAAAAGGGTCAATGAGAGAAAACCTCATTCAAGAAATGCATAATGGTAGTCTTAGTGGACATTTTGGCATCAATAAGACATTAGAACTAGTGCAAAGGTTCTACTATTGGCCTAAGTTATCAAGAGATGTGAAGAGGTATGTGGAGAAATGTGTTGTGTGTATGAAAGCCAAGGGAGGAGCTAGTAATATTGGCCTATCAACCCCTACCCATTCCTAACAGACCATGGGAGTTTGTGAGCAAGTATTTTGTGGTAGGACTCCCTAAGACCAAGACTGGTTTTGATAGTGTGTATGTAGTAGTGGACAGATTCAACAATATGAGTCACTTTATTCCTTGGAAAACCACTCATGATGCTAGCTATATAGATCACCTTTTCTTTAAGGAGATTGTAAGGATCCATGGCTTACCTTTAAGCATTGTTTCAGACAGGGATGTTAAATTCATGAGTAACTTTTGGAAGACTCTATGGAGCAGATTGGGTACCAACCTGTCCTTTGGATTAGCTTACCATCCTCAGACCAATTTCTAGAGAAAGGTGGTTATCAGGGTGCTAAACAAGCTACTAAGGTGTCTAACTAAAGAATATGGATAGACATGGGACATGGTGATCTCACAGGCTGAGTATGCTTACAATGATAGTGTGAACCGGAGCACGGGGAAGAGTCCTTTTGAGGTTGTGTATGGAATGCACCCAAGAGGTATTTGTGAGCTTAGGGATCTACGAGCAATGGAGAATAGGAGTGGACATGTTGAAGCCTTCACTCAAACCATGAAAGAGATTCAGGAGCATGTAAAGAGGACAGTCACCGAGGCTACTCAAAAATTGAAAGATAAGGTAGACATGTCAAGGAAGGATGTGCAATTTGAAGTTGGAGACTTTGTCATGGTTCACCTTAAAAAATCAAGGTTTTAGAAGGGAATGTCAACCAAGTTGAAAATGAAAAGAGTAGGACCATGCAAGATATTAGCCAAGTATGGGAATAATGCATATAAGGTGGAGTTACCTTCTGATTTGGGAATTTCACCAGTTTTCAATTCTGCAGATTTGATCAAGTACAAGGGATCAGTCAATGATGTAGCTTAGATCTATAGGGAGGGATTCAAGGAATTCAGCAACATAGCCTTACCTACTATAAACAAACTACAAGCAGAGACCATCTTGGAGTCAAGAGTACAAAAATCTACAAGGAAGAAAGTGTACATGGAACATCTTATCAAGTGGATGAACAAGCCTGAATCTGAGGCTACATGGGTACAAGAGGATCAGTTCAAGAATCATGGCATTGATATGCCAATGATCTCTCCTTCCATTCCTTAGTGTTTGGCAGACAGGGGGAGAATGGTGCAGGAGCACCTAGAAAAACACCTAGGAAACACCTAGGAAACACTAGGCATAGGCAATTTTGTTTTTGAAGGTATAAGGTCATGTTGACCATTGCAATTGAGTTAGAGACTTGCTAAAATTCCTTGGTCAGGAGCTATCAAAATCTATCTAGAGCTATCAGGAGTGGAAAATTTTCTGAGTTTAGACACTCACTTTTGTTAGTTTATAGGAAATTGGCAAAGGTGGCAAAATGGAACATTTGCACTTTTGCCACCTTGTAACTAAAATATCCGACCAAGGAAGGTATAACCACTTTGGGAACATATATAAGGGGTGCCTTGACCTATGTGAAAGGTGGGAAGGCATTGGAAGTGTTTGTAATTTGAAATTTTCATGAATATTAAGTGTGGACAGTAAGAGGAATTGCTTAAATTTATGTGTTTTCCTTGTATTTCAGTAATCAAGAGTGATCATGGCTTAGTAGTTTGTTGTATTTGGTAGTATTTTTTATGTTCTAAGCTTGTGTGGTGGTATTTAGGGTGTGTGTTCAATTTGTAGGTGTGCTTGTAGTTGTTTTGTTGTCTTTTGAGTTGCTGATTTGACTGGCAACCTGTCAAGAATGGGGTCTTAGTTCTCTTTCCCACTGTACCTGGTGTACGGCCTTTTGGGGATTGCGGTTAGACTCCATGTCTATAAATATGGTAGCATTAGGAGTAGGTAGGAGAAATCAAAGCTCTATGGAAGACTTCTCCTAGGTGAGCTTGACAGTGCCCAACTAGGAAATTCAAGGAGTGCAAAGCACATGGCTTGCAGGGGTGACCTTTCCCTAATAAACCATGTGGTAGAAAGGTACATGGAGGCACTACAGAGGCTTGGTAGCAACGAGGAGGTTTCACCAGTCCGTTTGATTGGAGAACCAATTAACAGTTCACTAGGTGGTCAGGAAATGGTCCTAAAAGACCTAAATTTGCTAATTTGAAGGATAGGCATGTGTACGGTCAAGCAAGGGTTGAGACCTTGAAAATATTGAAGAGTTAGGTATTAGAACCAAGAAACCACAGAAAAGATTTGGGGTTCTTGGAAGAGTTTGGTGAACCATCCATCTTTCTTGGGTTAGGAGGCCTAATTGGGGCTCTAGGGCTTGTAGCCTTTTTAAGCCTAGGTGAGGGTTTGGAGTTAGCGATAGACAAAGGGAACAAGGTGGAGTAATCAACACCAATTTATGATAGTGGGAATTTGTTGGAAGCATTCCCACACCCCTGCAAAGAACAAATTGAGAAATTGAGAGTAATTGACCTTTGGGGAAGATTAAGGGTTAAGGGAAGGAAAGAGTCAAGGCACCAAGATTGGCTTGGTAGATGGAGAGTGAAATGATAGTAGGGTTGGCCAGTAGAACCAAGGGTAGCTATACATGAGATAGGACCTAAATTTTAAGGTGGGAGAGTCACCTAGGAGTTCTTGAAAACAAGGACCCAGAGCATGGAACAGTGATTGTTCCATCGAACCCTACCCTATCATTAGCATCCTCTAATTTAGCCCTTACAATAGGCACCCCCACATCAACATTAGCAATATCTACAACAAAGGCATAGAATCAACCATAGTATTAGCCACAAGGTCCTGACCCATAGGATTCATTGATCGTAGCTCTGATCACAAAGAGAGATAGGCTCAAGTAGGAGGACAAACAAGAACTTTAGGTGGTGTAGCAGGTTAGGGGTGAGTGTGATTACGATAGGGAGCATGTGAAACAACTAACCATTTAGTTTGATCAAGAGACAAGGCACATGCAACAACTAGAGGCTGCTACTCAACAGGCATGGGCCAAGTTGTGTCCGCACACATGTACGGTCAAGCTATGATAGAGGCAACATATTACATGAATTTATACTATAAAGATGTTCCTCCTCACTAATGAAAGACATATTTTTCATAGAGAAGCAGAGTGGCATGCAATGGTTTAGGAGGAGTACCCTCAATCCACTAGAAGCCTTTGGGTAGAATCCACCGTCAGACTTTGGCAAGACATTGAGATCATTCCCTTCATTAGGAACAACATAGCTGCAGATAGCCTTGCATAGACACATTTTATATATATAACCCTAATTGGATATGTATATACATTCATTGGATAATTTTTATAGCCTTATGTATACCCTTTTTTTTATGATATTACACATTGTCTCAGATTTTTTATATCATGACTATCACATTTTGAGATATATATAGGAGATGATTTGGTGCAGTATTTATGATGTAATGGTTTATTTTATGTGATAATTTATGTGTTATGATCATATATGGACGCATATATTATGTTATGTATGTGTACCTTTATTATGCATATGATGTGATGCTTATGATTCATGATGCAATGTGTTTTTTATGATTCCCAATGTGATGTTATAATGTTTACAATGTATGGTTTATGATATGAATGCAATGCAATGGATGATTTTTCTTTCTTTTTCAATATTGTTTCTATATGATATGTTATGATGATGTAGAATGTTCATGCTACAAGATGGATGCATTTATTTTTGTGTATTTTCTATGCGATGATGTTATTCTTATGATATGATTATGCAAGATGTATGTATGTTGATGGTTTGTAGATGCAAGATGGATGCATTTATTATTTTTGTTGACTATCATGATACCATGTTAGCGCAGACAAAATATAGAAGAATAGGATGGATGGATTAACCATTTAATTTGAGATTGATTTAGGAGTACAAAAATCATACGATTATTTGAGACTTTATTAGATATGGTGATGATATTGATGATTTTCTTGTTTTAGGGATTGGGATACTTCATCATTTTATTCCTTATTTTTGATATAACACATAGTCAAGATGCATCAAGGTATTGATAACTAGGATGAATTTTTATTTAGAGTGATGGACTTTGACTCTATAAATAGATAGGATAATCCATGCTCAAACCTAACGTACAAAATCCTTGTTGGAATGTAGTTAAGAAGTTTAGAACATTTTGAACCAAGGCATACACAATAGTCAACAATTTATTCAAAATGAACATCACGTATTCTCCAAGGTTATTTTACAAGAACATCCCACAAGTACAAAAATTGAAAGATAATGATTAATGCCCCATTCCTTTCTCTCTAAATCATTTTGATAGACATCATCGAGAGGTCTTCAAAATGGGTCAAAAAGATAAATCATAAGAAAAGATAAAAATGAACAAACAGTCAATGTTATTCATATCTCTTCCCAAAGTAATATAACTAAGATGATTTCCGATGATGATGTCTATTGTAGGAAGGATGCATCCTATGATATGTTATCAAATATTTTGACTAAAATTAGTTGTTTTATTAGGCCATTGATACTCTAGTGTCAAAAAATGTCATCCGCGACAATTTCACACTTGTTTGGGTCCTCCTTATAAAATTGAGCTTAACAATGCCTTGATTTAGTGTTGTAGTGTGTTTAACACACTCACATTAGGTCTTGGGCCCTTGTGAACTAAGTGAACCTAGTTTTACCTTATTTAAGGTGTTGTAAAGTGTTGTACCACACTTTCACACTTATCTAGAGTTTTACTAATTAATTAGGCTTCTTTATGCCTTATTTGGCCTTATTTTGCATCCACAAGCCTTAATTAATGTGTCTTTCTAAGAATAATCCCGACATAATTTTACCAACATCCAATCATAATTCATGTCTTTTTAGGTTGTGTGGCCAAAATTTAGTGATTTGGGACTCATACACCACCTTGGGCATATGGCTCCCACCTAAGTTTTGGGGTCCTGATATTAATTTCACATGAATCTAAGCATTTCTGAAACATGTGTCCCAGAGCTAAGCCTAGTGTGACTCGGATGCCACATCTGGCATATGAGTCCCACGTGGCCCTTAATTAAATTAAATTCAAATTCTTGATCGGATTTTATTCTCCTAGTTCTAATGTCGGCTTGTAGTGTTGTAATATCGAGAAATTTGGCATAAACAAGTAAAAATACATGGTTATTTCACTCATTTTACACCTAGAAACTTGAGTATTCATGCATTATATAAAATTTGAGCATTTAAGAGTTCACAAGAGCATTCAAGTTCTTAAAAGATCATTCAAGGACTAATTATCAAGTGTTTGGAGCATTATTCAAGTACAAAGCATCATGTCGAGGTCATCATGCGTGATGTTTGTTTATGAGCTAACATTTTTTATGTAGGGTCTCATGATTCAAGATAGCATCCAATTCACTTGATCTATCACATTCAAGCAAGATTCAAGATCTACATCCATTGGAGCCCTTTCACACATGTTTGCAACCTTTTATTGTTACAGTTTGGTGAGTTGAAACATTACATTTTGTTCATGGGTGATCCCACAATAGTGGTTTACAATTTTTTACCAAACTGAACACTGAAATTATTATTTTTAACTAAATCTTCACATTTGGGCACCTATAGCGGCTAATCTGTAAGGAATTTGAAGATGATGCAAACTAGATTCTGATCAAATTTTTCCTGTATATTCTAAAAATATATTTTTTAATTTTTTTGGAATAAGATAGCACTTTTTTTTACATCTCCCACGAAAACTAGTTTTTTTCAGAAAAAAACATTTTTAAAAAGTGACACTCACCGTATACAACATAACGTTTTTTGTATGAAGGGAAAAATTCTAATTTTTTAGAATTTAGATTTGTAACTATGATATCTAGCACTTTCATTTGGTCTCATAGTTTTTTATTGAATATTTTTTCCTTAATAGAGTTTCAAAGTCAAACCAATTGCAATTTAGACATAGAAAGATTGTATACAACATTACTTTTTATGTATGTATCAAAATTCAATTTAATTTTTTTAATGGATCAAGGACATCAATACCCAACATGAACATATTTAAAAAAAAAATATTTTGATAATTTTCTATTTTTCCACATGTGCAAAAACAAGAGCTTGATTTTTGGTGAAAAACCTATGTTTAATAAAACTAAAAAACCACATACATAATAAAACCAAAAAATATTAAAATTATATTCATGGGATGGCTCATTTCGAGGACTACCATAATAATTTGAAATAAATTTTAAATGAATTCATTTTATCCCCCAAAAGGTAAATCAAAAGTGTTTTTTTATCAGCATTTTGATAGGTGTAAAGGAGACTCATTTATAGGTATGGTTTAAAACTAGTGATGTTCTATCCAATGGAGTTTGATATAAGGTGGCTTGATCAAACTCTCTTCAATTGGAATCCTCAAAATGAAAATTTTAAAGGCTTAAATCATTACATTTTCTAAAAATATGCAATTTCAGCAAAAATCAGTTCTTCTCAGAAATTGTAAACCAACTTTGTCGGATCACCCTCATTCATCATTCCTTTATCTCATTTCATTTCATTACAAGGTTTGGTTGCCAAAATGGGGTTTCACCAAGGTAAACTTGTTTCCACTAACAAAACAACATTTTTCCCTCTCTCTAGTGTGTGATTTACAAATCTAGATTGAAGACCTTTTTAAGGAGAAATATTGGAAAGTCATTCAAGTTGTCACCTTACTTACAAGATCATTGGAGAACATCTACATAGTAGAAACTTCTCATTCAGTTCTATAAACTAAGTCAAGAAGGCAAAGCAGGGATTGACGTGCAGATTTAGGTCATGACTTTCCAAAAAAGGTAAAACTTGACTAATATGCCACTTTTCATGTCTGAGTCCCAATATAGTCATATCTATAGATTTCAATAGTTCTAGACATATCTCTGTCAATTTTTTGTTCCTACCCAAAAATGCTAATCTGGGACTAAATCACCCAGTCTGGAATATGAGTCCCAAGAGGAATTAATTTTAGTTTTTTTAGCATTTCAAGTCTTCATTCAAGCTCCTACAGATTTTCAAGTGCATACCTCTGATCTCCCAGCTTTGTGTTCTAATTTACGTGCAGTTTTAGGTCATTTATTGAAGCTTTGCATTGCACTAGGTTTAAACATTAGGTATTCCATTTTATTAGTATTTCCAAGCCCTAGCTTGGTGGTGAATCCCTCTTCTATTTCTAATCAAATCCTCGGACACCCTATTGCAAGATCTCTTTCCCCTTTCTCCATTGGATTGAGATCTCTAGGGTTTCCTTGAATGAGAGTGAAGAAGATTATTGTTCTATTTTCCACCTTTCATTTTGGTGAAGCTGCATTTAGAACATATTAATTCTAATTTGGATTGCATCATCATCCTATATCTATCTTGCATTAGTTAATTGGAATTTTAGAGTTTCTGAATCTTGCATTAGTGAAAGTGCATATAGGTTACATTTTTAGATCTTGCATCATTGAAATCCATCTAAAATATACATTTTCACTTAGCCTAAACATCATACAAAATATAAAGCATAGTAATTATTCAAAAAAAAATTAAAGTAAAGTAAAAACCCTATACTGAGACTCGTATGCCCCTCTTGGTGATTTAGTCCCAGTATAGATTTTAAATTGCATTTTCCAGCATTCAAAACTCTGTTTTTGTGTTTCTATTTTTTTTCTTAGTTTCTTGTTTTAGTTTGCAGAGTTTCTATTTCATTCATTTCATTACGTACATTGCATAATCTCATATTTGCATTCTAAGTTATGGTACCACATTTCATCATAGATATGTGCTTTAGTAAGATTTGGATGTCCTTGAAGTCCCTAGTGGATGTGTCAAATTGTGCTTTTTGAAATGATCCTAATGAAATTGAACTTACTCATTCTCACTCGACTCCTAATCCATGTCCTCCTTGTGATGTTGACATTATTGGAGAAGAAGATGATAGCATGAATAACTTAAATGATTTCCTTAATAACCTTGAGACTAATGCATCCTTTTATCCATCCATGAAACAACCAAAACCCCCTATAATAATACTGGACTTGAGATGTTTGGTTACCTACATCCTAAAACTGAAAAACAAACCGAGCCTAAGTTCTCTACAATAGGTGAACCTAGTTCCTCTAAGAAAAGAACTATTCACCATTCTACATTAACAAAGTGACCAAAACTCCCATCAATCTAGAAGAGACATATGGAAAAGGACTCATGATATTAATCAAACAAGGATGTGATACAAGTGAACATGAAATTCATCAACTCTTAGAGAAAATTCCAACTGAAAATACTAAACGATTAGGATATCGATATCCTCCTCCCGATATGAATGTGTGTCTTCCTAAAGAATAATCAATGCCTCCTAATGATGATAAGGATGATAGGATCATCTGAGGTCCCCCTCCTCTACATACAACTAGAGAAATTGATGAATCTAGCAAGTGCAAAATACCTTACAAACTAAAGAAACTATAATTCCCTTACCCACTAACCAATATTGAAAAGAATTTATAGATAACATGACGTGCTTGAGATAACAAACAATGCTAGGTGTTTTAAATTCTGTAACTGTCAACAAGACAAACAAATTGATACACTACAATAAATTTAGTTTGAATTGGTAAAAGCACAATGATAAGGGGAGTTCAAAATGAAATTAAAGCAAAAGCAATATCTACAACATAAATCAGTATAATTTTGCAGTGGAACAATATGATGATTAGATAATGACACGTTCTATAGCACATCAAAAGATAGAAACTTCAGCTTATTGATAGGATTGTAAAGCGCTTTTTTTGTGAAACTTTTTGGCAGTGTTATTTATATTTCTATTCTTGAAAATAAGATCTATAGTAAATGCGAGCTTTAGTAAGATTTTATTAGTGTTTTCCATCTCGGAATAACATAAGTCATTAGCATACTTTACATATAACACGGTAATAAAATGATACAGATTATCATCAAGGGAAAAAACATGAGAAATTTATATGCTAAGGTAGTATCTAACCCGACCCTAATTGACACCAAGGTAGAACACGTACCAAGAAGACATAGAGGAATCACGTGTGCAATTTTCAGCAAAAAAGTGAAGACCAAATCATTTTATGAGATTCCAGAATCTATACCATTGCATAGCTTCGTGAAAAGATACAATAATTGTTTTAACACAATATAGGAACATATAACCGCAATGTTTGGAGACCGAGAGATAGTTACCAATCGGGGACTTGACCATTGCTTCCATATCATAAAACTTCACATCAATATATTGAAAAATATCTGCTATATGTGTTGATCAGAATAAAGGAATAAAAAAATCACTTTCTTTAGAATATCATGAATATGCAAGAGCAGTTCCAAATTCATCATTAGTTTACACTCAATGACATAAAACTTCTTTTGGATATTTGTTAGTTTTTTTTGCAATTGAATTCATTGATTACATACATTGTTGAACACATAGAATCAATCCTACAATTTTATTGCATGGAAGAGAACAACAATTTACTTGAAACTTAAAAAAATGATCACCAAAATTTACCTATACTTTTAGTATTTTCTATCTATAGCTCTAGAAGGATCAACAATCATTTTGGAGTAATGATGTAATACAAATTTTCATATATCAAAATTTTTGTTACAAAACTAGATTATCTTCTAAGTCTATAAACGCATAATAGATCAATCCAATTATGCTCTCCACCCAACCATAGGACAAAAAAATTCCACCGCTGAGTGGGAGACAAAACAAAAATATCAATTTACAAATTTGAAACCAAAATAAATGTTAACACTGACTCATACACAATGAATTTGTTCACCGAATTCTCATATGGGGGGAGAAGGGGGATTCCCTTCTCTCTTGGGGAAAAAATATTTCACAACTTTCAACATACATCCTCATCCTCAATACACCACCATCACCTTCCCAATAATCTTCACACCCAACCACAACCATCCATCCAAAAATCTCTACCCACCACAACTACCATCCATCCAACAAACTCCACACACTACCACCATCATCCAACCCACCTCCATTCATTACAATAAACCAACTTCCATTAATTGCTTTCCAATATAATTCACAATTCCACACTTTCATATTTGATCAACCATCCCCAAGAGAGGCTCTGCACCCTCCTCAACCCCAAATTAAGGAGGCTCCCAACCCTTAGGTGAGATCATGTCTTTATACACACCAGAACCCTCTATTACAAAAACAATAACAAACACCAATCAAGAATTCATTAACAACACAAAAACCATCAATATAATTGACAACTAATGTAAAAATTACCACTACAATGCAAGCATACCTTGGTTGTCCAAGTTAGGATCAACCCAAACAACTTATCCAATTTTACCATTCTATAACCAATTCCTTCCAACCATCCCCCCATTCCTCCCAAAAGAAAACAATAAATAAAGGAGAAAAATATTTCATTTCCACTCCCCCCAACCATTCAAATTTCTTTAAAACAAATAAAATAACTTTCAACTCTTTAATTTCCTTAATACAATATCTAGCTAAAAGGATAATTCAAATGAAAACACATTTCCCCTTCACAATAAACTCACATAAAAAAATTTAAGTTTTCAACATTAAACTCCCTTTACCAAATTAAAATCAATAATAAACATTTAGTACTTGGGCTTTGACTCCAAAATTTAAGAAAACCTGGGCTACCCACCTACAAAACATTAGTACAATTGAAAACTTATAATCAAACATTAAATATAAGCATTAATTCATATTAATATATGATCTAACACAATAAGTAAAAATATTTCTTTTTTAGAAACTATACACTTAAATTTGACCATTTCCATATGGTAAAAATCCTATCATTTACTTGTCTAATCCATCTATATTAATTAAATGTCATATTTAATTAATATTATCCCCTTTTCCTAAGGTTCATAAAAATATTTAATTAAATACTTTACCTTTACCATTTCCTCTCTAAATTAAATAAATAAATAAATTTAGTTAATTTAGTCAATTATCCTCTTCAATTTTAAATTCATTGTTTTTCTCTTTTTATCCCATCCTCCATAACCTTTTTATTAATCTAGGTTAATCTAATTAATCCTTCATTAGGATGTGCATATCCTTAATCAGGATTAATGTCACATCCTCCATATTTAGCCACTTGTCTCTAATCCTCATTGATTTTCCTAATCACTTACCTTTTCTAGCATGTCCTTAAGTCAACCTTTCATGGTACTTACCTTATTTGATTTGACCTCTTCCCCATGTATTTGTCTTCCCCATGACCTCTCAAAGGTCACAATAAGTACATAGGACAAGGACCTCCCTTTGGAAGACCTTGTCTTATCCATGGGTTTATTCCAAGCATGTGAATTTTAAATTCACTTTTATTCCTCCAATGCCCTCTCCAATCCCCATGGTGACAAGAGTGGACTTTCTAAACGTCCTCACTTTTCACTTTTAGCCCCACTTGGGGACAAGGAATCCCTTTTAAGGAAATCCTCTAACATCCCAAGGTACTTGCAAATACCTTGGGACCACATGGCCTTTTCCATGTCACCCTGTACTTCTCCCATCTCACCTTCCACATGACAAGATGTGAGGACTTGTGAGTCCTCAACTCACAACAACCCTTCATCTTGTCCATGGTGGATCAATCTCAGCCATCCATTTTTTTTTAAATGGAGGGCCTTGGCTTCAAGTTAAAGAGGTTAGAATTTGGAGATTTAGCATACAAGTCATTATTGCCTTCAAGTCTTCAAGCCATTCTAGTAATTATTGCAGCACTATTGCATTCAAGCATTTACATTCAAAGTCATTTGCATTCTCACCTACCATCTTCCATCATTCAACTACCTCCATTATTGCAAGCTTGCCACCAAGGAGCACATATCAAGAACATCATCGAGGGCCAACCACTCCATCAAGCTAAACAAACAAAGGTATAATGATTCTTGTTGTTTTATTGTTGTTTGGTTTAGTTTCAACTAGGCCTATATTTTGAGGTGTTGAATTTTTTTTTCATTGCATTCTTTTGTTTCATATTTTAGATTAAGGATTTTCACTCCACACCTTTCTGGCACGCTCGGTGGGACCCACGTCACGGGTCTGTTCTTTTCATGTTTTCTATTTTTTGAAATTTTGCAAGTTCAGGAACACAGAGGTGACTCTACCTTGAAAGGGATGACTCTTCCCATGAAGGGGTGACCTCGCCCATGAACAGGCAACCCTGGCCCCCAAGGGGCGACCCTGCCCAAAATCCAAAATTCTATTTTCTTGCTTTTTCCTATTTTTAACTATTTTGTAGGTTCAGGTCCACGAACATGCGACCCCGCCCATGAATAGGCAACCTCACCCACAAAGGGGCGACTCTACCCAATATCAAGAATTATGTTTTCCTTTTTTTCCTTGTTTCAAACTATTTTGTAGGTTCAGGTCCACGAACAGGCGACCCCACCCACGAACAAGCGACCCCTCCTAGAATCCAAAATTTTATTTTCTTGTTTTTTCTTGTTTCTAGTTGTTTTGCATGTTTAGGGCCACGGACAGGCGACCCAGCCCACGAACAAGCGACCTCGCCCACAAAGGGGCAACCCCGCCCAAAATCTAGAATTCTATTTTTTGTTTTCTTATGTTTCTAATTGTGTTTTGCAAATTTTGTCCATGAACAGGTGACCCCGCCCAAAAAGGGGCGACTCGGCCCACGAACAAGCGACCCTATCCACGAAAAGGTGACCCATCCCACAAAGGGGTGACCCCGCCCAAAACCTTGATTTTTCTATTTTTCTAACTTTTCTACAGGTTCTGGACAAACAGGCGACCCTGCCCAAAACATAGAGGCGACCACGCCCGGAACAGAGTTAAAATAGGTAAATAGCTAGTTGATTTTTCATTTCAGAATCCAGTTTATGATTGTTTTTCACTATTTATGACCTACTAACAGTTGTTTGTTAGTGAGTGTTTTTTGTTACTAATGTTTGTGCAACTCGATTGTTAAAGACATACAAAATGAAACTACTAACAGATTTGTTGTAGGTGGAGAAAATATTTTTTTCCTTCTTGTTATCATTTCTAAACTAGGAACATAGGTTTAATTAAAGGGTCAATAAAATTATTTGTTTTATTTGCACAAGTTGACTATTGACGTATATAATCCCCTTGCACCATTTGGCTATCCTGAGTGAAGAGAAATCATAGTCTACTTAAGTGTTTTTCACCCATTTCTATTTTCTTAGCGGGACTTGCTTGGGAATTTCATCACCCCAAGGGATGATTCCAACCACACATACTAGTAGGGTAAATGGGGAAGGTGAAATCTATACCTCAATCCAGTCATGTCATGTTTGGCGGAGTGTCAAAGCTAGGGTGATACCTAGACAAGACGTGAAGAGTTGGTATGAGTTCCTAGTATCTCATTGGTTGCTCCTGACTCATGCTTGTAGACAAGCTGGTGTTCAAAGTTGTGCCTCACGTACAGTGTGTATATTAGAGACACCCTTAGATTCCTTGTTCAGCCTAGATAGAGGACCGTGTTGACCATACCCTTTACACTAAAACTAGGCTTGTGTTGTTTGAATTGTCTTCTTGTGAAAAACCAGTGATTGAAAGTCAATTTTGGCCTTTTGCTTATCGTTTTTTCCTTTGCCATAACTATTTTTTTACTAATTTAAGTACAAACCAACACACATAGGTGAACCTGCCCTGAAACGATCAACCTTTCCCTCAAAGGGGCGACCCTGCCCTAAGAGGGGTGACCCTGCCCTTTCTGTTTCAACTGTTTTTCACCAGAACCAAGTCAAAATTCACCATTTTTCTTGAAACAGACAACCTTGCCCTCAAAGGGGCAACCTCACCCACAAACAAGTGACCTTTCCCTCAAAGGGGCAACCGTTTCCCCCTTTCTCAACTACTGTTTATCTAGACCAAGTCAAAATTTTAGCAATCTTCCCTATTTGGGTGATCCCTGTCCACTGTTTGGGTGACCCTACCCCCTGTTTGGGTGACCCTACTCAAGTTTTGGTGACCTTTCCATCAAAGGGGTGGCCTTGCCTTAAAAGGGGTGACCCTACCCTC
Source organism: Sequoiadendron giganteum (assembly GCA_007115665.2). Lineage (NCBI taxonomy): Eukaryota > Viridiplantae > Streptophyta > Pinopsida > Cupressales > Cupressaceae > Sequoiadendron > Sequoiadendron giganteum. The sequence goes on from CM021104.1 coordinate 284,297,502, forward strand.
CGAACAATCATTTTCAATCTTTGTTCGCTAACTATTTCCCCATTTTGGATACCCATTTTTTGGTTCTTAGTGTCGTTCCCTCATTTTAGGTAGTTGTTCAACCATTCCAACCATCAATCCACCCACTCTAGATATCCATTTTCCCATTCTGAACATTGTTCCCTTCATTTTGACCATTTTTTTTCCCGCTCTAGGAACCCGTTCACCCGTTCCGAGAACCTATTTTCTCATTTTGAGTGTCGTTTCTCTATCTCATGCATTTGTTCACCCGTTCTGAGTAATCATTCACCCATTTCGTGCATGTGTTTTCTTATCCTAACAATTTTTTTGTTCGTTCATCCCCTTTTATTAACATCGTTCGACTATTTAGACAAGTCTCGAGGTTGTTTAGGCATCCCTACCCTTGGACAGTTGACCCTTCCCTTGGATAGGCATCCTTTCCCTTGGACAAGCATCCCTGCCCTTGATAGGTGACCCTGCCCTAGGACAGGTGTCCCTACCCTTGGACATGTGTCCCTACCCCTAGATAAGCGACCCTGCCCTTAATAGGTGACCCTACCTCAGAACAGGCATCCTGCCCCAGGATAGGCATCCCTACCCTTAGACAAGCATCTTTTCCATAGGAATAAGTGTCCTTGCCTTTTCTTCTTCATTTGGAGCCCCATTCAGGTTTGTTTCGGTGTCCATTCAACTGATTTTTTCCTTGTTTATCGCATCCAAAGAGTCAATCCTTCATACCACAACTAGCCCACATCTTCTTCAGTCCAAAATAATCATCCAATAATTCCTCCTCATCCTATTCATCCCCAAACAATCCAATTTTTTTAAAAAACTAGGAATTTATTAACCCCAACTTGTCATGGTCATAACTTTCTACTCGGTGCTCAGAATTAAGAACCGTTTACATCGTCATAAAGGTCTCCTAGAGTAAAAATTCAATCTCTAAAATAGGGCACCTTTGGTAGCCCAATTTTAGGGGCCGACGCAAGTTTCAACCCAAAATTCCACTCTAAAGACCTCTGAAAATGCGATTTACTATGATAGAAAAAACCCAAAAAAATAAAAAAATTATTTTTTGGTTTTTCTCAATCCTGTCACCCCTAGATTGTTCTAGACCATAATCAAAGATTTAATACCACCATCCTAATCTAAGCTCCAATTCTAATCTAAGCTTTAATCCCATCACCCTAATCAAAGCTTTCATATAATCCTAATCTGAGCTTAACCTAAATCCCAATCCGAGCTTTAGTCTATCCACGATCCTCTGATATTAAAAAAAATCTTATGATCTCTTCTTCCTTCTTCTTCCAATCCATCCTATTTATCATCTTTTCAATCTATATCCACTTCATCTAACATCATGAATCCTTATTCTCCTCTTGCACAACCAATAATAGTAGTTAAGGGGAATCCTAAATACGTTGACGATGGTAATAAATCTTTTTCATCAAGAAGAGTGTAATACAGATCCCCTTGATGCTATCATTTCTAGCAAGATTTTTCTAATCGCCTCCCAAAAATACAACTACTCCAAAATATCCCCCCATGCCTTCATGCACACCTAATAACAATCCTTATGCTACCCTTGACAAGGGATATCTACTACCCTCATCATCTACATATCCATCATTTCCTCCCTCTACATCTCTCTGCTATCCAATATCCACATCCTCCTATAGAAATCCACCTTCCTCATACTCATATCCTTATCATCATCAACAATCCTGATATCTCTACCTTAATCCCTCATCCCAATCTTCTTATCCTAATCCTCCACCCATATCCTCCTACACAAATATATCACCCATGTCCTCTTATCCTAATCCACCATCTCAATCTTCTTATCCTAATCCACCATCTCAATTTTCTTATCCTTATCCATCACCCATATCCTCCTATTCCAATCCACCATCCATGTCCTCCTATGGTAATCCACCACCTCAATCTTCCCATTCTAATCCAACATCCACACCTTCCTATCACAATCCACCATCCCAATATCCCTACCTTAATTTCACACCTACGTCTTCCCATCTTAATCCAACCTCCACATTTTGCTACCCTAATCCTCCATCCATGTCCTCCTACATAAATCCATCACCAACGTCCTCTTGTCCTAATCCATCATCCACATCTTCCTACTCTTACCCACCATCCAAATCTTCCCAACCTAATCTAACATTCGTATCCCCCTATCTTAATTCATCATCCTCATCCTCTTGCATCACTTCCCCCTTCACTGCATTATATCCTAATCCTCCCTCTAATCCTAATCCACTAATCTCTAATCCTAATCCACCAGCCTCTAATACTAATCCTCCATCATACCTTAATCCTCCATCCAATCCCAACCCACTAGTCTCTAATCCTAATCCTTCATCTCCTCTTAGTCCTACATCCAATCCCATCCACTCATCTAATCCTCTAGTCTCTAATCCTAATCCTCCACCTACTCTTATTCCTATATCCAATCCCATCCACTCATCTAATCCTCCAGTCTCTAACCCTAATCCTCCACCTACTCCCAATTCTCCATCTTATTCAATCCACTTATCTAACCCTAATCCGCCAACCCCTAATCCTAGCCCTCCTCTTCATCATACATTCAATCCCATGCCCTCACCTGAACCTACAATTCCCAAAGACCTCATTCCAGATGTCGTCCAAGGACTCATGATAGAAGAGACATCCCTGAATCTGCATCTTGATGTTGTGGAGCTATTGGTCGTGCCCAAAAAAGGATATAGAAGTCACGAAAAATCCTACCCTGGGAATTGGACATTCTAGTAGGTGACTAACATCTTCTTATGGTCATTCATTTACTTGTCAAACCAGGGAACATATACTTGAAATGGAGCGACACTGTATGTGCACTAAGAACCGATTTTAGCCATAACTTTCTAGAGTAAATGATTGAAAGGAATTCTAACTCTGATGTAGGAATGTAAGGCAAAGTCTGATTAACTTAAGCATAATTTAATTAAAGTAGGAATCATAATAACCATTACTGGGAAACAAACCATGAACTAGCCTTACGCTGCAGGAACAGACACAGGGATGGATTCCTTGTGCTGTAGGAACAATAAAAGACCGAGTTTGCACTAAAACTTACTGGAATGAAATTCTAACAGTCAAACAATAGGAAGTAAATAACTAAATACAAATACTTACTAAGTGGGGCCCCTTAGCAAGCATCATCCAACTATGCAAGAATAGAACTCAAAACTTCATCAGCTTCTTATTCATAACTAATAATCACATACATGGTTGTTTTCTTGTAAGAAAACTTAATACAAAGCTATGTTTTTCATTATAACAATAATCTCATTACACTCAATTCTATCTCTACTCTCTAGTCTAATCTCTTCTTAATCATCTCGTTCACTCCCACAGGAGGAACCTTTATTTAAAGAGAAATAGCTAACTAACTAACTAACAGAGAAAGACGCGGATATAAATGTCGCCTGAGACTGAGGAAGAGACTTCATAAATGCAAGTCTATCTTCTCAATAGATTCAGAGGAAATCTAGAACTCCACTCTTCCTAGATTGATGATCCATTCAGTTTCTTCCCAAAGACCCGAATAAAGAATCCTCGCTTGAAATGACTCCTTCGATGGTATGCTGGAAACAACTTTTTCCGCAAGGCCATGTTTTGTTGTGCATTGACTCGTTCATTCTAGCTTTAACAACCTGTAGAACACATGGCAATAGAGGCAAAAGAAGGCATGCCCTCATAATAGCATGGCATTCCTCATTAATCACATGCATCCAATTCATCTTACTTATCCAAAAACTACATATATTGTATCAGTCAATTGGGAAGTCAAAACAGGGTGATGATCATAGACATACTAAGATATTTATGCTGCAAGAATTTAGGAGTGCTTGTCATTGAATACTACCCATCAACATGAAAATTTCATAATCACAGAGTTTAAAACATCCATAAAAAGAGAGCAAGGGTTTTTAAAACTTATAACATGATATCCAAATTATAACCATATTCTGGGCTCATCATTTGCCCCCTACTTTATCTAATGCTGGTCCTCCAGCATTAATCTTCCTGGTTGTGTCCCTAAAATCTGTAGGGGTCACATGGCCCTGTAGTGCAGTCCCAAACCTGTAGTAGAAACCCCTATAGTTCTACCGTCTTTCATATCTTCGAGCTTTTGTGTCTTCATTGATATTCGTGGCCTGATAAGGATACAGTGGCCATATTAAAGCAGAAGGTTTAAATGTCAGTGGCAACCATAATTCTAATCTTTTCTGAAGACCTATCTACATATATATTTCTGACCTCCTGATGGCTACTCTTAAATTCAGGGGACTATGGGGCTCAGACTTCTTTAAACCAATTGTTAGCTTTTCCCATCTTGTTTTGCTTCTGGAAGTTGAAAACTTCTAGAATGAATATGGTTTGCTTTTAAACTCATCATAAACCTGTTTCCTAAGATCAAATATCCTTACCCTTGCTGCAGGATCATAAAAACCATATGCAACAGAGAACTAGGCCCTTTGAAATGTTTGGGGGTCTGTACTTTCTGATCTAGGGGGAATAGGTTCTTTCCGCTCAGCCTCCTCATAGTCCTTAGATTGTTTCCCATAATTAATTTCATTTGCTACCCAAGACATAAGTGATCTCAAATGTATGTCACCTATAAATAGAAGTGGATTCCACTCAATTTCACAAGGGATTAATAAACCATATAAATAAAACTCAAACATGGAGTTCCTTAGCCAATTAGGTGTTATTTGATAAGCATCATAGAATTATTTAGTAGAATTAGGAACAGGGTCAAGGTTTTTAGAAATCCTCATTAACTGAAACCACAAAAACTGCTCTTTGAGGCACATTGCATATATTCTAGGTGGTGGCCTACATTCCATGATTTGCCCTGCCACCTTCATCATTTCATTCATCCTTTCCTTCACCTCCTAGATTTCCTGTTTCTGATTTTCAATCTCTTTCTTTAACTTCTTCTTTTCTTCCTCCCACAGACTCTGTTGCATTTGAGTTTTAGCTAAAAGACGGAAACTCAAGGTCTGAAGTGTCACAGGACTCCAGGTTTTCTGAAGGTATTCTAAGTATTCGATTAGCAACGTTCTTTTATATACAACTAATGCCTGGCATGTTTCAAAGGGTAATGGAATTGCATTGGATGTCTCAAGCTGCTCAAATTGCTCCTATCTTTGTTGCAGGACAAACTCATGTTGTTGGTCAATAGGGAACTGTGTTTCCTCAAAAAATCTCTCAACTGCCTCAACCAAGTCATCAAGACTCAGCATTCTCCCCTCATTATTACAACCTTTCTATCCTTCCCCAGCTTCCCCTGTTTCTTCATGTATATCATCAGGAATTTCTGAGGGGCTGAGTGGAAAATTCTGAGATATACTCTGAGAATTTTCATGAATGAGTTCCTCGAATTCTTCTGAAATGACAATTATTTCAGGTTGGGCAGAAGAGGGTGGGGTAGTTTGACTTCATTTTCTTGCTGAAGTTCTCCTAGGTAATGTATTTGATGAAAAAGATTTATTGGCAGCTTTTCTCTTCCCAGCTTGCTTGGGGGTTTGAGAATCAGTAGGAGAGGATGATGAAATTGTGGTGACATCGAGTGTTGTTGCAAGAGAAAGCCTAGTAGCTCAGTTTTGCTTCTTCGTTTGAGGGTTTTCTCCTAGGGTATGCCTAGCGCTAGATGGTTCACCTATCTTTGTTTTCCCTTTTTCGTTCCTTGAAGTAGACTTGGTTTTAACTTGGATAGAGGGTTCAGTTATAGTGGCTGCAGGACTAGGTGCTATAGGAGAAATAGGGGATTCTTGCTCAGCTTCTCGACTTGAAGACTCTACTCTCTTTCTCTTTTTCTTGGGTCATGCAGGCAGTGTTCTAGGAGGTTCAAGAGGCTGCAACCCTTTCTGGGCAACAAATTGTTGCCAGGAAAGGGGTGATACGTCCCTCAGGGAACGCTCAGTCAGTAGTTTAATAAGGGCATGATGGGAGATGGAATTGTCTTTTCCCTTCTGAGTTTCACAGGCACTATGCTCCAAAATATTTAACAAGAAATTTGGGATGTTGATAGCTAACCCATGCCTTATATGACTTAACAGCTTAAAATGGTAGGAATGCAAATAAGAAAAGCATCCTTCACAAGTTAAGTACCTGATTATAAAAGAGGCATATTCTAAATAGGGATAAGGCAGTGACACCCTTTCGCAACCTTGCTTTGAAACCTCCAAGGGTCCGTCAGTTGGCAATGTGAATTTTGCCCTGGCAGAGACGACATCCCTTCTTGAAGGAAAGTTTTCTCCAACTGCAGGAAGCCCTGTTATCTCAGCAATCCATTCCTCAGTGACTACTACTGCTAAGCCCCATACTGTAGCCTCTCCTTCAGAAAAAGTTCTTAAGAATTCTCCAGCAGCTTCGCCATCAAAGGAATCAATACTCAAAAAGTAATTCAACCATCCGCACATACTAAATGCTTGAACTATCTGAGGGTCTTGTGTTAAGGCTTCATGAGCCGTTGGTTCATGTCGTACAATTGACCACCCATATTCTCAACCGTTTCTGCTAAAAACCCTAAATCTCAGCCTCGACTGAATATTTGAAAAACTCTTTTCTCTGCTCTGCTTCTTTCTTTTTGGCTTCTTTACCATTTACTTTACCAGAAATAATATAAAAGACAACTACATGCAATGATTTCTAGGAACGACTTAATTAAGCAGTTAACTTGCTGATCTAGGAAAAGCATGCATTCATTTGGTGGCATGTACAATAAAAATCGTCTTTACTAAACGTGGCAATAGTGAAAGGAAAGAATTTGAAACAAATTAGCCCCGCCCCCTACTTAAGATTTGACATGTGTCCACACATGTGTGAAAGGATAGGTGGGGAATTGGCAGTAATGACTGATAGACATATTGCAATAAATGAATAAATAAAATTAATGAATGATGTGATGAATAAAAAGAATATCGTGTAGCTTGTAATTAATGCTTGCGGATGTTGGTAGATCTCACAGCACAACCGGAAATGATGGCTTGAAAATAAACCATAAATGAAAGTGGTACGGAAAATGGATGACGTGGAAAGGGGACATAGAAAAGAAGAATGGAATGAGTGAATGATGGTGATGGATGGTGATGGAGAAAGTGGTTTTCATAAAAAGAAAACCTTTATTATGGATGTTCAACATAATTCAAAGAGATGCTACAGGAAGAAGACTGAAGCCCTTTGCTGCATGAAGATTACTAGCCATAGGTGAAACAAACTACTACATGAATTCTTCTTTTGAAGCTGACTTATGGTACAACCGAAGACGGTGTCCATTAACCAACAGTTTGAAGCGGACAGGATCAATTTTTGCTAACTATACCGAACCGTTATCAAATACATTTTCAATTTCATATGGACCAAGCCACCTTGTTGTAAGCTTACCTTGATTCTCTTTATACCTGGAGTCATAGAGTAGGGCCCAATCACCAACAAAGAAGTGATTTATTTTGATATGGTGATCATGCCATTTCTTCCTTTGTTGTTGTACTGCTTCAGTATGCTGCAGGGCAGCTTTCCGCATCTCATCCAATGCATTCAACTGGAGGAGGCATTCCTTTTGCGCTTCAGAAAGATCAATTTGTAGTTGTAGAGCAGTCCTTAAGGATTTATGTTCAAATTCAATTGGCAACATAGCAGTCTTTCCATAAAGTAGCTCAAAAGGTGTGAGCCCTGTAGTTGTTTTCCAGGTTGTCCTGTAGGCCCAGACTGCTTCTGGAAGATGGCTGCTCCAATCCTTCTTATGTAACTGCACTATTTTGGTGAGGATTTCCTCCAACTCTCTGTTAGTAACCTCCACCTGGCCATTAGCTTGAGGGTGATATGGGCTTGATTTCCTATACCTGATCTTATAATCATTCATCAACACTGTGATCAGTGTTGATGTGAATTGAGCTCCCTGATTAGTGACGAGTTCCCTTGGAACTCCAAATCTAATAAAAATTTGCTCATACAGGAATTCAGCAACTTTGTTGTCCCTAGCATGTGTCATTGCCATTACTTCCACCCATTTGGTTACATAGTCAGTGCAAACCAAAATGTAGGACTTTCCATTGGATGGCGGGTCTATAGGACCAACAAAATTCATACCCCACTTGTCAAAGGGGGTTACTACCATTTGAGGATGCAGAGGCATTTCATCAGTCTTTGTTGGTTGCCCCATTCATTGGAATCTATCACATTTCCTGATATATGCTACAACATCTTTGTGTAGAGTGGACCAATAATACCCTGTGTTAAGCACCTTCATTTTGTTCTTTTAGATGCAAAGTGCCCACCACATGGCTCATCATGACAAGCATGAAGTATGTCATATGTTTCGTCTTCCCTCACACACCTACGCATGACTTGATCTGGTCCAATATAGAACAAATAGTCTGCTATCCAGGAAAAGTTGAAACTCTTCCCAATCAACAACTTTTTGTCTTTTAGGGAGAAGTGAGCTGGAATCCTGTTAGCTGCTAAGTAGTTTGCAATATCTGCATACCATGGAGTGCGAGCAGCGATATAAGATAGATGTTCATCAAGAAAAGAATCATCAATTACCTCAGATGTGGTAGGTGTAGCTATTTGAAGTCTTGATAGGAAATCACCCACCACATTTTCTCTACCTGGCTTGTCAATAACTGTGATATCAAACTCCTGCAACAATAGTAGCCACCTTGCTAACCTTCCAGAAATGACAGGTTTATTCATAAGGTACTTTATTACTGCATGGTCAGTGTGAACAAATACTTGGTAGCCAATTACATAATGCCTAAACTTATTCAGAGCATACACTATTGCTAGCAACTCCTTCTCTATGACAGTATAATTCAATTCTGGGCCTTGTAGATTCTTGCTGATGAAATAGATAGCATGCTCAATGGAATTCTCCTTCTGTTCTAACACATCCCCTATGGCATAATCAGATGCATGTGTATGTATGTGAAAGGGAAAACTCCACTTTGGTCCTTGAAGAACAGGTGCTTTAGTAAGTAAGTCCTTCAGTTGCAGGAAAGACTTGTCATAGGCCTCAGTCTAGTGAAATTTAGAATCCTTAGTTAATAAGGCATACAATGGACTGGCTATTTTGCTGAGATCCTTTATAAATCTCCTATAATATCCAGCATGTCCTAAGAAGCTTCTAACATCCTTTTGTTTAATAGGTGCTGGCAAGGTTAGAATAACTTCAATTTTTGCAGGATCTACTTGGATTCCAGTCTGAGAGATGTGATGGCCTAAAATGATGCCTTCTTGCATCATCATGAAACACTTTTCACTATTCAAGGATAAATTATGCTCCTTACATCATTTCAACACCTTTTCTAAATTTGCTAATGCTTCTTCATAGGTTATTCCAGAAGTGGTGAAGTCATCCATGTAAATCTCCATAGAGTCATTAGAAATGTCAGCAAAAATACTAATGACTGCTCTTTGAAATGTGGTGGGAGCATTGCATAGGCCAAAAGGTAGGACAAAGTAAGCAAAATTTCCCCATGGATAGGTAAACATTGTTTTGTCCCGGTCAGCAGGGGCAATTTTAATTTGATTGTACCCACTATATCCATCCAAAAAGGAGAAATACTTCTTACCAGACAATGAGTCCAACACTTGATCAACAAATGGCAGTGGAAAATGATCCTTTTTAGTTGCAGTATTCAACTCCTTGTAGTCTACACAAACTCTCAATTTTCCATTTTTTTAGGAACAATTACCAGCGGAGATACCCATTGACTATCTGAAATAGGGTAGATGAAACCAGCATCAAGCAATTTTTGGAGCTCATTTTTAACTATTTCCTTGAGTGCTGAGTTTATCCTTCTTTGTGACTGCCTAACAGGTGAATAATCTTCCTTAATGTATATCCTATGAGTATAGAGTTGAGGATTTATTCCCTTCATATCCCCATAGTCCCATGCAAAAGCTTTGTGTTGATCTTGAAGCATTGTGACTAGAGTAGTTTGTTGAGGTTGAGGCATCTTACTATTGATATTTAGATAGTGGCCTGGGGACAACTCAATTTGCTTGGTAAGATCATTCATGGAATTTACTGATAAAGGTGGTGTTTGTATTTCTTGAAGAAGCAAATGTTGAAAAACTACAAGGATTTTAAATGGCAGGCTCTCAGGGCTCAGTTGCTACAGGAAGGATTGTTGAGGGCAGTTATCGGGTACAAATGGGCTACTCATATCAGATTTAGACTGCAACATTTGGAAAAGCAGGTCATCCTCACTTTGAAGTTGGGAAAACGGATTAGTTTGTAGCATCATTAGCAGGGCCAATGAGTTAACATCTTCTGTTTCCTCTCCTAAGTCTGGCCAAATTGGTTTAGACAGGTCTAGCTGAGGCTGGGCAGGTGGGTATAACGCCAATTTCTTTGTTGACTGACCATAAGAGATCGTCATATCTCTAGAACAACATCCTAATCTGGAATCATTTGTGGCTAACCATGGTCTACCTAGGATAATAGGATATCCCCCCAAATTTGCCTTAGTGGACAATATGGTGAAATCTGCTGGGTATTCCCAAGACTCAAGGTTGATAATTATATCTTCTACCATACCATCAGGTGCTACAGTGGAACTATCAGCAAGCTACAAGATGGTAGGTGTAGACCTAATTGTAAGGATATTCAAATACTTCATAGTATGATTGGTCATTACATTTATGGCTGCACCAAGGTCAATTAAAACATTTTTTACCAGCTGGCCATTAATATTGATTTGTACCACAAGACTACCAGGGTCAGCATATTTTGGCATAACTACCTTTCCTAACAGAATATCCACTAGCTTTCCAAGAACATGGATAGTTTCGAGATCTTTTTTCTTTATTCTTGGTTTCTTCAAACAGGCCTCCTTAATGGATTTTCCATAAAGTAGGACATCTTTTATGGCTTGGAAGAGTGGGATTTGGATGTGTACATTCTTTAGCTGATCCAAAATATCAAAGGTAGGCTCTTCCAATGGCTTGGGTGTAGTGACTTGCAATCTCTGAGGAAAAGGTGGTTTGGCTTGATGCTGCAGGACAAGATCTTTAGAAACAGTATCTGACATGGGTATATTGGCTGTAGGATCAGTAGGTTGTTTAGAAAAAAAATCTGGAATCTTAGTAATTACTAGCAGCTGTGGAGTAGGAAGTGTTGTCCCAGATCTTAGATGGATATCATTAATATGCAAGGCGTAAGCTAGATAATGATTGGCCTCTACAAAATACATAGGTTGTTGTTGTGACTGCTTATTATTAGGATTTGGCAATGGTTGAGCAAGCATAGTCATTTGTTTTGGAGGGCTAGTATTTGCAGGAGATGTTGTAGGAGGTGGCATGAGAGCCAGAGGTTGTGGCTAAAAGAATCCAGGGGGTTGGTTTTGCCATTGTTGAGGGCTTCTCCACTAAGGATTTTGCTGCCAGTTACCTTGGGGTGGAGTCCATTGTCCTTGTGGTTGTTGCCAACCTCCTTGAGGAGATTTCCATTGTGGAATCTGATAGCTAGGCCATTGTGATTGAGAGGTATTCCAAGGTGGTGATGGGCCATATGTAGGTTGCCATTGGTTATTATAATTAGAGTAAGGATTACCAAAAGTCAAAGGGTCTTGAGGCATACCTTGTCTTTGAGCCCATGGGCGCCTTTGTGCAACATAGAATACTTGGTCGTCATCACCCTCAACTGGCCTAAAGTTAGTAGGTAATTGCTTGGCCTCCATATTAGCCATCATCTTACATCTACAATCACGCTTCCTCTGTCGGCAATGTGGACAAAACTTGGCCAAGATTGCTTTAGCTTCCTCATGCTTCTTCTAAGCTTGCATAGTATCCAACTGTGTAGCCATATTATTAATGATATCTTGCTTGAAATCAGACAACAAAATTGAAATATCCATCCGTGAAACTCCATTAGCAGAAGACTTTCCCACTATGGCCTAATGACCTCTTCCCTTCTTGACATTTGCTCGAGAGTAGTTGTGACATATTTTCTTAATATCATCCCAAGGCAACTGGGTTATATCTCCTCCTCCCATCAAATCCAGAGCATCAATATAGGAATCCTTGATTCCCCTCAAAAACAGTAATTTTTGAGATTCTTCATTAAGAGTATGGTTTGAATTCTTTTTCAAGGAAAACAAAAACCTTGAGATGTAGTCTTCCAGGCTTTCATCCTCCTTTTGCTGAATTCAAAATATATCATCACCTTTACTACCACTCTTGCAATATTCCTTATATTTCTCAAGAAACTTTGTTTGCATAACTACCCAACTATCGACAGCGTCTCTCCCCAAACTCATGAACCATCTTAGAGCTCCCTCCTTCAAAGTAGTAGGAAACAACTTCAACTTGTGAGCATCTATGGTGTAATCAGAACTTCGACGGAGGATGTCGAACTCGAACAAGAAAGTGTCTGGGTCCTCAGTAACTAGTCCATAGAACTTGGGAAGTAGTGAAGAAGGAATATTCTTGAGGTTATCATTGTCTTGCTGGGTTATGATAGGGAATTCAAAAGCAAGAGGAACATTAGGTGGATTTTGTGCCATATTGGCTTGATGAAGTATCAAAGCAAATGGATTTTTTGGAGGTTCCTCGTTAGCGAGTGCAAAGGGAAATTCAGCGAGCAGGTCTTCAGCAATAGCAAATGGATTGATATCTTGGTCACCCCCTTCCTCAAATAGATTGTAAGCTAGCTCAAAATCATTGTTGGTGCATAGAGGATTTCGTAGGAATCTTCCTAGAGCGTCTGTTCTTCTATGCATGTAATAGACTTAACTAAAATGAAGAATTTCTATAAAAAAAAATTGAACACTAAAACTATTGCTAAAAAATGGTTAGGACAGGTTCTCAGCTTGACACCATCCCCGACAACGGCGCCAAAAATGGTCACGCCCACAAAAGGATATAGAAGTCATGGAAAATCCTACCCTGGGAATTTGACATTCCAGTAGGTGACTAACATCTTCTCATGGTCGTTCATTTACTTATCAAACCAGGGAACGTATACTTGAAATGGAGCGGCACTGTATGTACACTAAGAACCGGTTTTAGCCATAACTTTCTAGAAGTAAATGCTTGAAAGGAATTCTGACTCTGACGCAGGAATGTAAGGAAAAGTCTGACTAACTTAAGCTTAACTTAATTAAAGAAGGAATCATAATAACCATTACTGGGAAATAAACCATGAACTAGCCTTATGTTGCAGGAACAGTCACAGGGATGGATTCCTTGTGCTGTAGGAACAATACAAGACCGAGTTTGCACTAAAACTTACTAGAATGAGATTCTAATAGTTAAACAACAGGAAGTAAGCAACTAACTACAGATACTTACTAAGTGGGCCCCCTTAGCAAGCATCAACCAACTATGCAAGAATAGAACTCAAAACTCCATCAGCTTCTTATTCATAACTCAGAATCACATACATGGTTGTTTGCTTGTAAGAAAACTTAATACAAAGCTATGTTTTTCATTATAACAATAATCTCATTACACTCTGTTCTATCTCTACTCTCTAGTCTAATCTCTTCTTAATCATCTCGTTCACTCACGCAGGAGGAACCTTTATTTAAAGAGAAACAACTAACTAACTAACTAACAGAGAAAGACACGGATATAAATGTCGCCTAAGACTGAGGAATAGACTTCATAAATGAAAGTCTATCTGCTCAACATATTTAGAGGAAATCTAGAACTCCACTCTTCCTAGATTGATGATCCATTTGATTTCTTCCCAAAGACCCAGACAAAGAATCCTCGCTTGAAACGACTCCTTCGATGGTGCACTGGAACGGTTTTTTCCACAAGGCCATGTTTTTCTATGCATTGACTCATTCATACCAGCTTTAACAACCTGTAGAACACATGGAAATAGAGGAAAAAGAAGGCATGCACTCATAATAGCATGACATTCCTCATTAATCACATGCATCCAATTCATCTTACTTATCCAAAAACTACATATATCGTATCAGTCAATTGGGAAGTCAAAACAGGGTAATGATCATAGACATACTAAGATATTTATGCTGCAAGAATTTAGGAGTGCTTGTCATTGAATACTACCCATTAACATGAAAAGTTCATAATCACAGAGTTTAAAACATCCATAAAAAGAGAGCAAGGGTTTTTAAAACTTATAACATGATATCCAAATTATAACCATATTCTGGGCTCATCAGCCATTCCCTCCCACTCTATCATGTACGATCACTAGTGATGAGGCCCTCCTCCATCCTACACCTATCACTCCCATTACCATTCCTAACACCATCTAACCGGTTGAAACCATCAAACGTACTGAATCCATTGAATTGCCATCTTCTACTCCTCGAATCACTAGAACTAGTGCATACACCCAAATCCAAATCCAGTCCCAAGACCTTCGTGAATCCTCCATCCTTCCATCCCCCTCAATTGAGGAGTCCCTCCCACACTCCTCTCTTGTGATTCCCTCCACACAAGATTAGTCATGCCAAGAGCTTGATCCAAAGCATCCAAGCATGTTCCCTCCTCCAAATCTAGATCCTAGCATCCCATCCACTCCATCCCAAGATCATAGTCCCCCATCCATCCCATCTCATGATTCCCCTCCTCCCAATCAAGATCAAGCCACCCCTTCCATCCCATCTCAAGATCACACTAGCTCATCCGCTCCATTCCCTAATCCCATTTGAACTCAAGATTTTATCACTCCATCCCATGAACCCTTATCACTCGTTGTCACAAATCCAGATCCTATCATAAGACCTAATCCTTCTCTTGATCCCTTATCACTCACTCCTCCCAATGAGGATCCCACCGTCCTATCATCTCCATCTCATGATCCTTCATCGTTGCCTAACCCTACCATCCTGACACCACTTTTATATCACCTCGATAACATTACACTCATCCATGGGGGCCTTTTTGTAGAAGAAAAAAAAAGTATATGCACCACCCTTCGTCCTCCACCTACTAATGGACTCGCATCATGCTTCTAAAAGAATAAGAATCCTACTATAGATCACATACTCAAGAATATGAACTGTCAAGGCAAAGGTTTAGGCCTTCATGAGCAAGGTATTTTAGAGCCCATCCAATTCAAAGAACATCTAGGTGCACATGGTCTTGTATATATATCCCAAGACTCACACTCCAAAAATGTTGGTACAACCTCCATACATCCTAAACGATCCTCTTCCAAAGGAACGAGAGGCACTTCTCACCGCTCTACCAAATTGTTTTTCGCCATCCCTCCTCTTCCATTGTATTACCACAAAACAACAATCCATCTTCCTCCTTCATCCTCTAAGTCCATTTCGGGTCCTTATGTCCCTCCATCCACCATCGCTCATCCTTCATCTACTTCATCTATTTTGGGCCCTTATGTACCTCCATCCACCACAATACGTCCTCTCTATGCAACTCTCATCCATCCATCACCTATCCCTTGCACACATCATAAGAATCCTAACCTCATAATCCCTAATCAAGATCAAAAAAGGCACCCCTCCATGCATGCTATCTCGCACCCTCCATCTATACATCTTCGTCAAACACCTACCTTTATCATCTCCATCCATGTCCTCTCCACATCAATAATCTCCTCATACCCATCCCATTGCTACTAAAAGAACTTTGGATGCCAAAGAAAAAATGCATAAATCCAAACATCCACATGAATCTAAAGCTCCTCATGTCCCCCTCAAAATACATGTTGATGAAAAGAAAAATAAAATCCAAAATCGAAATCAATCCAAAAGGCCACAAAGACCCACCAAAGAAAAGAGAGGCCATGTCTTCAAATGCGAAATCCCTAAGGACATCCAAAATTGCTAATCCTAAAACTAATCATTCACATCCTCTATCTCCTAAATCTGTTTTGGGTCCCTATGTCCCAAACTTCACTATCCAAACTTCTCCATTATCGCCACATTCTCCCTCCCTCGATCCCCATATCTTCTCACATCCACCACCATATGTGCCAATGTTGGTCCTGAACACCTTCTCCCATCACACATCTACTCCATCATTCCATCCATACACTTTATAACACCCCATCCACTATCCCCCATATCTCCCCCATCAAATCCCTTTAATTTGTCCTCTTACATAATCCATCCATTCTTTGTACCAACAGTTCATCATCACTTCAAACATGGGCTCTTATTACCTCATATAGAACGTGATGCTTGATTCCTTCATCCATCCCATTTATCACATATCTTCCAAACCTACCTATCCATATCCCTATCTTTATCCATCTTCACCCATATCCTAGTCCAAAAAAGTTAGAAAAAAAAAATTAAAAAAACAAGAGGAAAAAAAAGGAAAGAGAAAATAATTCATCCAATGGTGAAAACTTGACAAATAAGTTCCTTGGATAAGTACCATGATGAAAAACTGGAAAACATGCGTCATGCATAAATCCCCCATCCAGTCTACTTCCACAATTGGGGGAAACTTCCACCTACGCATTCCTTTCCACTATCTCCTACATCTGCCCATTTTCTACATCCTACCCAGTATATCCCATTTGTATCTTGTCCCTCCATCTTCCTTGTGATCTTGACCTAGATAGGGGAAAACATATATACATGCTTTGAATGCCTCTTGGAATATATTCCCCTCATCCATACACTATTATTTTCCTTATCCTCCCCATCTACCTTCATCATCCATCCAATTAGGCCAACATCCATCTCCCTTCCTCATCTATATCTCCTATCCATGTCCATCTCACTCCCTTATCCACCCATCCTACTATCCCTCTTACCTCGTCACACATGACACTTCTAGAGTGGGGGCATCTCCTTATTTGCCACAAAGTCCTTGGATACATCATCCATCCATCCCTCCAAGTAATCCTTTCCATCTCCCCATCCTACCCATCCTTATCTCCCCATCCATTTATCCATCCTTCCACATCCTTATCTCTCTTACCACCTATCCTACCATCTTCCTATCTTCCCATCATTATCAATCCATCCATTTACCTCTATTTTCCTTCCATCTCATAATCCCTTGTCATTGGAATCTAGCTATAGGCTACCCCCATGCCATCCAATGCCATGCTATCTAACTATCATCACTCTCATCTATTTCCTACATCTTCCTAATATCTTATCATTTTTTGTCTCTCATCTATCCATCATCTCATCCTCCCACTTCCTCTTTCGGTGATTTGGATAATTATCCCATCTCCGAGCTTCATCTTATGTGTATCAACCATTCTATACACATGGCCTATCTTGGCTCATCATGTCAACCCCCTCATCATATCCCCTTATCATAACCATTTCATCATCCCTTTTCATTGTGTCGAACTACGTTTCCCCTAGGATTTCACATAGGCAAGGTCAATCATTGGATCTGCCCCCGGGGTTTCGTCTTTTGTCTGTCTTCTCATCTTCCATCATATGTCTTTGGTCTTGTGTCGAACTACATTGCCCCTGCGCTTTCACATAGGAAAGGTCAATCATTTGATCCACCCCCAAGGCATTTATCTATCTAGTCTTTATCATCCATCGTGGTCTCCATCATCCTCTTACTCCTTTAATCCATGGCCTTTTGTCAAATTACGAGGGCTCTACGCTTTCACATAGGCAAGGATGATCTTTGATCAACCCCTAAACCCCTAGGTATTTACGGTGTGTCGGTCTTGTGGGTGTGTGAGTCTTGTGTATTTTTTCTTGTGTCTTGTGTCTTGTGTCATGTTGTCACATGTGTCCCTCTCTAGATGGTTCTTCACAAATGGGATCCATTCATATCATGAGATTCAATACATTTTGAGTATCCTGAGTCATGACAATCATTTTGTTTAGTATCCATCTCTGGTCTCAATAGGATGTATCATTCCTAATAGACCTCATCAACCCCATCCATCCTCTCGATCCTATGGAAAAGGACATTTTGAAATCGATTACAATATTTTGATACTTTTTCCTTTTATTTATCATTTGAGCTCCCTATCATTACTTGTCAAGGCCACCATGATCTATCATATTATGGTGTGTTTTAACTAGTTAACATAGGGGCATATCTTGATCTTTTTTTATTGTTTTCTTCTTGGTTGTCCCACGTAGTACCCATCAAGACCCTTGAGGTCTTGTGTTACATTGGGGTATCCTCTTGTGCTTGTGGTTATCCCAATACCTGGCCCGACCAAAGTCATTGCAAATTTGGGGTGTTGGTATAACCTTCTTGTTTGTTGTGTTTGTGTATTCATTAGACACTAATCCAACTTGGTAATATGTACCATGGTACCTGGTGTCTTATGCTATAGCAAAAATTAGTGCTCTGAAAATAGAAAATTGCTCTTTCATTACATTGCATCTTTACCTACATCATGCACATTCATTTTAACCATCTCACATCTCCATCCAATCCTAATCCATTCAATCTAACAGAAATCATCTAATCAAATCTTTGGTCTTGTTCTTAGCCTTGCTACAAGCCTTGACCCAATCATCATCGAGATGTATCTTTCCCTATCCTTTTGTGTTGTTTTGGAATGTATCCTTCCCTCATCAACAACACTATCATCATCATCATCCATAGGATGTATCCTTTCCTATCCTTCTGTTGTTTTAGGATATATCATTCCCTCATCAACAACACTTCATACATTATCACTCCATCTTGGCTTGTAGCTTGACCAGGCAACATCACCTTTGTCCTTAAAATATATTTGTGCTTACCTTTATCTCTTCATATTATCATCCTATCTCATCCATCATTTCACATCATCTTCCCCATCTACCCTTGGATCATCTCATCCATTTCGAGAGCACACCCATTTTCTCTTAAACCCGCATGTCCTCTCGAGGGGGCATCCTCAATCCTTAATCTTCATCTTCACTACCATCATTTTTCCTCCTAGTCACTCCTCGAATGACTGGGGCATCTTCCTTAATCTAACCATCTTCTTCTAGGTGTTATGTTTTAATTTTCTTTGAAATGATGCTACTTCATAACACCATCTCAAAGAGGGGCAAAATGTACACACTTAAATTTGACCACTTCCATATGGTCAAAATCCTATCATTTACTTGTCTAATCTGTCTATATTAATTAAATGGCATATTTAATTAATATTATCCCCTTTTTATAAGGTTCATAAAATTATTTAATTAAATACTTTATCCTTTACCATTTCCTCTTTAAATTAAATAAATCAATCAATTTAGTTAATTTAGTTAATTTAGTCAATTATCCTCTTCAGTTTTAAATTCATTCTTTCTCTCTCCTTGTCCCATCCTCCATAACCTTTTCATTAATCTGGGTTAATCTAATCAATTTGGGTTAATCTAATTAATCCTTCATTAGGAATTGCACATCCTCCGTATTTAGCCACTTGCCTCTAATCCTCATTAATTTTCCTAATCATCTATTTGCACAATCTTAATCCTAATCATTTTCCTTTCTAGCATATCCTTAAGTCAACCTTTCATGGTACTTACTTTATTTGGTTTGACCTCTTCCCCATGTGAATTAAAAATTCACACTTATTCCCCCCATGCATTTGTCTTCCCCATGACCTCTCAAAGGTCACATCAAGTAGATGGGACGAGGACTTCCTTTTGGACGACCTTGTCTTATCCCTGAGTTTATTCCAAGCTTATGAATTTTAAATTCACTTTTATTCCTCCAATGCCCTAACCAATCCCCATGGTGACAAGAGTGAACTTTCTAAAAGTCCTCACTTGTCACTTTCAGCCCCACTTGGGGACAAGGAATCCCTTTTTAAGGAAATCCTCTTCAATCCCAAGGTACTTGCAAGTACCTTGGGACCACATAGTCTTTTCCATGTCACCCTATACTTCTTCCATCTCACCCTCCACATGGCAAGATGTGAGGGCTTGTGAGTCCTCAACTCATGAAAATCCTTCATCTTGTATATGGTTGATCAATCTCAGTCATCCATTTTTCTTTAAATGGAGGGCCTTGGCCTCAAGTTAAAGAGGTTAGAATCTGGAGATTTAGCATACAAGTCATTATTGTTTTCAAGCCTTCAAGCCATTCTATTCATTATTGCAGCACTCTTGCATTCAAGCATTGCATTCAAGAATTTTCATTTAAAGCCATTTGCATTCCCATCTACCATCTTCCATCATTCAACCACTTCCATTATTGCAAGCTTGCCATCAAGGAGCACACATCAAGAAAATCATCAAGGGCCAACTACTCCATCAAGTTAAACAAGGAAAGGTATAATAATTCTTGTTGTTTTATTGTTATTTTGTTTAGTTTCAACTAGGCCTATCTTTTGAGGTGTTGTTGTGTTTCCCTTTCATTTCATTCTTTTGTTTCACATTTTAGATTAAGGATTTTCACTGCACACAGAAACTAAACATCAACCATGTGCAACAACAATATATATGAAAAGAGAAAATCAAAGAAAAGTAATATTAGCCATGCATCATAGTTCTATATGTATTTTTAGTATTCTATCATATTTGGGAATTGTAGACATCTTTTTCATGTGCATTATCTTTTGTAAAAATAGTGAGATAAAGTGTTATTCTATTGTATACATTTTTGGAGACTTTTGCGCATCTTGTTGTGCCTTTTGTACTCGTACTATGATATAAAATGAAATTGGGGGTTTATGTTTTCCTTTGGTTTTTCATCATACCTTTGTCGAGTGATGGTTACTTCCATGACAATAGTGAATCCCTATAATTATTTCCTCATGCATGTGTGCCTTAGTTTGCACACCCTTTTATTTGTAGGTTGTTTCTCCTACATGCACTTCTTGTTTTCACATAGTTTGAGTGTTCTTGTCATTGATATCCCTTGTCAGTATCATGGGGGGTTTCTAATGTTGGTGATAATGCTTCCTTGGGTTTATGGTTTGAGAGATCTATGTATCTAGTTCTTGTTCCTATGTACTTTCAGATGCAGTGTATATCAACAACTAGTTACATGCATTTCAATGAGATGGACCATTTAGCATATGGATACTCTTGCATTCCTATTTTTGGAGGTTCTTCAATTCAAAACCATATCAATCATCATTCAACAATATTCTATAGCTTCATGCTTCATCGATTTTAGATACATGTTGCTCTTATTTTTAAGATTTTTTTTCAATTAGAGGCTTCTTAGTCCTTCACACCTTGATTTGGAGGATTTTCCAATCCTTCATTCACCTGTCTCTCTTTTGGAGAGGAGTTTTCTTCCACTATGGTTTTCTCCTTTTCTCAAATTTTGAGAGATATTTTGTTTGTACATAAGTACTGAGCTACAAATTTTAGGGGAAAGAGTATTCCCCAATGGGCTTCTAGGGTTTTCACCTAGAAGCTAGAGGAGAAAGTTCTTTCACACTATAAAACTTGAAGCTCATTCAAGATTTTTGATTGCTAAATGTGATTGAGCTATGTTTATATGAGAGCCCTAAATGAAATGAACTTGAAATAGAAATAAACTAACTATTGAATACAACCTACTGAAACTCAGGTTATTTTTAAACACATGGTGATATGCAAAATGATAGAATAGAGACTATACAAGACAAGATAAGAGAAAATATAAGAAAAGTGCACTTGGAAACTAACAAGGGCTGAAGTGGAAATTGAAGAAGCCTTTGAAATTCTAAAAAATATGCGTTTTAGGCCAACCGAGACACTTACGCCAATTTGGACGACTTAGTCCCAGTATTGGAAAACTGCTCCAAGTCTCGTTCTAGCCAACTAGGTATCCAAATCTCCAAAAATCCATGATAGAAGCATGAAATGGGACTAAGTTGCCACTATTGGTGACTTAGTTCATTCCAACTTTTCTGAGAATCGAAAAGTGGAAACAAAAGCCCGTAGTCTGCAATCTGCTTTCTTATTGAAATCTAGGTCCAGATCCACAAAATCACGTGCAAAAAATAATATATTTTTGTTTCTAATATGAAGTTTGCCTTGGTCAAACCCCTTGTTGGTATTTAAGCTTTGAAAGAGATAAAAAATCTGCATAAAACCCTAGCCCTGAGTGTGTCTAAGACTAGGAATTTTGAAGTATGATGCAATCCTAGTCTAATATGTAAGAACAAGATGCATAAGATGGAAAGAAGAAAATGCAAGACTCATTCTAAGAGACCTAGATCATGATAGAAATGAATCTTATTGATATGCAAACCTTCCTTAGGCTGAGGATAGAGAGAAAATGGAAGATGGAACCAATTTGAAAACAAGTCTTTAGATTGATTTGATGGCTAATTGCATCTCCTAAACCTAGATTTCACCATGATTCTCCATAGGCATCCATGATCAGCCCTTTGCAATGTGAGATCTTGAGTGATGAGTGAGCTTGGAGACCTACAAAAACCCTAGTTTGCTACCCTAAGCTTCAAATTTTCTATAGAAAGAGAGACAAATCTTCTTGTGGAAGATGTTCAACACTTGATTCTTGAGTTTTCTTGTGAAAAATGACTAAAAGGTCCTAAAATATGACCTAAAAACATGTATTTATAAGCAACAATACCTAATTGTCAGTTATTTTGACCTAAGAGGCCGTCATCCATCAAGAATTTTTATCAAGTTGGAGATTTCTTGCTCAAAGATGCAAATAACCATAGAAGGGAGTAAGTCACCACCTTGAGTGACTTAGTCTCGCCAAGGGTTTTTGAGGTGGGATTTGTGATATTTGAGTGATTTTAATGTTGTTTGTCAAGACTTGTATGATTTCTTAGGTGAAACAGGCCTCAAAGTCAAAGATAACGAGTCTTAGGGGTGTATAAATATTTTTTTAGGAGAGTGATTGATGCAACAATGTCTAAAGTAGGATCAAATTAGGCACAAAATTGTCCTTTTCTTAAAATCTATACATTTTTTGGTGACATAGGTACCTCACTAGGCCTTATTTTTTGGGACTCATCATGCATTGTTTTAGAGTTTTAGTTACTCCCTAAGTTCATCTTAAGGGGCAGTCTTAGATTAATCATGCATTAGCTAATAATTAATTACTCTTTAATTTATTATTACTCTAATTTATTCTCATGCACTTAAGCTAAACTTAAGATTTTTTATTTAATTAACTAAGTGTTTTTCTATTTAAATGAAGTGGGCTATTATGAGATCATTTTGTCTCATTACTTGTGATGTTGACACTTGTTATGATCTAATCCCTTTACCATTTAGGGTTTCTCTTATGTAGCACTCAACCCTCGTTGTATTTTCAACTTTCAATATTTCTCTTCTAATCTCTCAAACTCTCAACCTTTGAGGAATTTTGTTTACCTTGAGGATTATTGAGGTTATTCTATAGAATTTTTCTTTTTGAGCAATATAGAATATATTTTATATGGATCTCTTGCATGTAAGGTGTCTTTATTCATTGTTTGATCGAGTGGCTCATTTTTTTCACAATTCTAGCAAAATATTTTGTCATATAGAGTTTTTCCTAAGTCAAACCCCATTTTGGTGTTTCCACCTCCATGAATTTGTATGATGGTGTTAGATAAATAGTGCTTAAAAATGAATAAAAGGGAATGATGATTCACTATGCTATAACCTACAACTAAAATTTGTATTCCATGATGGACTGAATTCATTTGGAATATCTCATGGAATTAGAACTTGATATTTGTTTGAAGTTCTTGTAGAAAGATTACTACTCATAACTATGGAAGACATGAAACATGAAGTATCTTTCTTATGCATGAACATGGATTTGATGATTTATTGGAAACATGATCTTGACTAATAAAAGTGTTGTAGAATGTTACTTATTCTTCTCTTGGGTTTCCTTGATTGTTATTTAGGATGCTCAATTGATGTTCAAATTGCTGAGATCTTCAAATTGAGGGAAAGACTTATATTTATATGAGTTTCAACATTTTCTAAATCATTTCTTTTGATAAGCCGATAAACAAGTTTAAATTTACAAACATATTGAGGCTAGCAATAAAATATTAAATTTTATAAAAAAATAGGGCGCACAAGGGTGATGACAATTGATAAGCATAATTGGGTGATGATAATTTGATTTTATTTTTTGAAGATGACAATAAAATAAATAATTGATAAGAATAATTGGGATCAAGCACATTGAAGGGAGTGAACAATAGTGTGAAATTGTTAAAGGTGGCAATTTATGATGCTAAAGTTATTAAAAAATCAAATAATTTGGCTTGATCCTTGAAAATCTTTTTTTTTGCTAAATAGATTCTAAAGAAAATATGTGTTATGTATCTTTTGTATAGGATCATAATCTAGAATTTTTTTCTTATGAAACTAAATTTTCTATATGGAGAAAATGATTTCTCTTTCTTATTTGATTTGGAGAGTTAGTCAGTGACATTGTATTGGAACTCATTATTGTGCTAGTGTATTGGATTTGTTTTGGGATCCCCAAAAGCTTACACATTATGTGATGATAGCAAAAAATATTTCTTATCAGTTTTGGCTTCTTTTTTTGATTTTACAAGTTCTTTATTTCTTACCAATGTTCAATATCCTAATAATTTTCAAGGTGAGGTCATGCTTTGGTTCCATATCAAATTTGTTCATTTATTTTTGTCCTCTACCATGAATCTTAGAAAGGGTTTTAATGATATTTTAGTAATGATCAAAATTGGAGTGTTAAGTCACATTAATCCATCTTCTCTCTTGTTGAGGGATAATTTATCTTTCCTTCAACTAAAGGATGTGAAATAAAGAAATAAATTTTTTACCTAGAATAAAACGGCAATGTGGGTCTAATTCTATTTTTTAGATACTAGATGGATTTCTAGTTTTAGATTTCTATATAGAAGATAATTATGCTTCATCATCTGAAATGTTTGAGTTGGAAGAATTTAGATCATGAGCCTATTAATTTTTTATTTTCTCCCTTTTATCTTCCTAAAAAGCATGCTTTCAAATTTCAACTCATGTCACTAAAGGATCCTAAAATTCATGAGTTTATTCAAGCTTGGTGGCTCTAGGGGAACTCACCATTTGGAAAATAGATATAAATTTTATTTTTTTTAAATACTTTAATTTTTTAAATTCAATCAAAAATATTCGAATAATTTTTATTTTAGAAGTATTTGTTTAAGAAAAAGTTCTAGGTTCATGAAAAAACTGATGATATTACATTCCAATTAAGGAATGTCTAAGGATATTTTAGATGTTGAATCTAATTTTCCCAAAGAACATGCAAAATGGGAACTCATGGAGGAGATATTTAGTAGGAAAAAAAAGAATATCATGAATTTAGAAAGAAGATAGGAAATCTTTATTTTCATAATTCAATCAAAGGGAGGAGTGGTAATTCTGTTTCTTCTCTCTCCTCCACTTGAGGAGTACAAAATTTTTTATTTCCATGATATTTCTGTTGAATTTATCTACATTTCTCATCCTTATTCAAGGAATCTAGTTTAGGGATTTAGAGGAGGTGAAACTCATGTTGAATTGCATTTGTTCTTTGGTTTGTACTAATTTGAATGATTTTCTTGTGAAATAATTTTATTGGTGAGCTTCAAATGACATTCTTTCAAATGAAAAATGCAATTTACTAAGCCTAGATGGTATTCATATAATTTATTGAAATACTTTTTGAATATTGTAAACTTTTATTTATTAAAAGTGGTAGATGCTTAAAACTCTTGACACTAATTTTCTCTCCTTGATTTCAAAAACTAAATGGGCTAGTAATTTTAATTTTTTTATCCCATATCTCACTATAATGCTACTTATAAGTTAATTAAGAAGCTTATTATATAGTATTTTAAATTATGTCTCGATTCTGTTGTCTCTTCTAAATTTTTTATCTTTTTAAAGGGATACCAAACTTTGTATGGTATCATTATTTCTATTTAAGCTACCTATTTCATGTCCATTTTGAAGGAAATTTTTATATTAATTAAGGTGAACATGTCTAAGGGATATGAAAGATTTAGGGGTCATTCCTTAATAATGTGTTATCATCATTTGAGCTTTATTCGCACTATATTGATTAGGTAATGATTTTTGCTTCCTCTAAATCCTTCCCTATTCTTCCAATGGTATCCCTTCCCTTTTTTCTTTAATACTCAAATGACTATCTAAAAAATAATTTCTCATACCCTTCATTTTAAATTTGGTAATCCTCCTTTTTAATACTTGGGAATTACATTAACTTTTTATATTCTTAAATATGTCCACTAGAAGAGAATCTTGGATATGATTCACATGAAGGTTAGTTATTTCACATTCAAAAGGTTGTATTTTGTAGGAAGGGTGACTATTTTAAAGTCTTCTTTGAAAGCTCTAGATTTATGGTTTTGCACGCCTTCAAAATAATCCTCAAATAATTTTATACTCTTTTAGAAAAAAATATTTGGCCAATATGTTTAGAATCCTATCAATTTTGACCAAGTTTTTAATCCTATGTATCATGGCGGCCTTGGTCTCTGCTGGTCTAAATTTAGTTTTCAAGAAATTTCTACCAAGTTGTATTGGAGGTGGTGTAAGCATTTAAAAAACCTATGGGAAAAGATTATTAATTTTAATTATTTAGAACAAGTTGCTAATGAGGATATTCGAAGAATATAATTGATTGGGAAAGGTTGTATAGTTTGGAATACTATTTAAAGAAGGGATTTTGCATTATTAAGAAAGGTGTGTTTTTTATTATCAATAAGAGTAATAAAGCTCTTTTTGAATGATTCTTGGGACTCTCATCTTCAAATCCTTTCAAATTTCTCCCATCTCCAACCCCTAGGTGAAATATTTTAGGCAACATGATTGTCTACTATTATAAATTTTATAGAATACTATTATCTTGGAAAGATCTAGCATATGCTATTGGAAGGATCCCAATGGTTTCCCTAGAGGGTGATGAGTTAAAGCTCAAGATGCTCTTTTTTTAATTTTAAATTATAGGCCATGTATTTCAATAGAAGGATTTGACATGATTTATTGGGGTAGTGACTTTAAAGGAACTTATTGAATTTCTCTTGGTTATCAACATCTTCAATAAAAGAAAGGTATGTGCATAGAGATGGTCTAGTGGAGAAAATATTAGAATAAATTTAGCATACCCAAATGTAATATTTTCATTTGGTTACTAAGCCAAAATAGGCACCTTACTTGGGATAATATCAAAGAGCTATGATTTTTTTTCCCTTTAAGTATGTTCTATGTGGCAATAGTGGGAAAAATAATGCTCATCTTTTCTTGCAGTATTTTCTTTTTCTAGAAATTTGGGGATTATGTTTGAGTATATGGAATAAGCCTATCACTCATGTTGGTTCATCATCTTATTTTTGGGAAATCATGGTTTTTCATCCTATGTGAGCTTATTTTCTTGGAGTTTCTTGGGATCTTAAGGCTATCTTTATTCTTTGGTAGATTTGGTTAGAGAAGAATAATCAAAGTTTACAAGATCACCAAAATCTTTTCATTCAAGTCTGGCAAAAGATAATGAGTTCAATATAAGAAACTATTAAGACTAAGTATTTCTTTGGAAAATATCTTACTCTATTCAACTCAAATAACTCTAGCAATCTCAAGCTTCTCCCTATATTGGTTCATCAATTTCAAATAATACTATTTTGAAGTCTACTAAGAAAGTGAATAGGATTGGTAGGTGGACTTTTCCACCTATTGATTTTTTCAAGGTTAATATTGATGGATCCTCAAGAGGAAACCTAAGTGCTACAAGGACTAGAAGAATTTGTCATGGTAGTCAGAGATGGTAGAAATATTTTCACCTCTTCAATGAGATTTCATACTAAAAATAAAATTTAGGTGCAATCTATTTATATCAAACTGATAAAAAAGTATGAATTGTGGTGGAGAAAATTATTTGTGAGATTTATTTCATGATTTTGGTTTCTTTGTTGTGTAAAGAAAAGTCTCTTGAATCTTCATGAAAATTAAATATTGTTGTTAATGAGATTTTTAGTCTTACACATAACTTCAACTTCATATCTTTTGTCCATATTCTTAGAAAATGGAATAAGGTGGTTGATTGTTTGGTAAATGGGATTTAGAGAAGGACAATAACTTGAATGTGACAAATTGGGGGTCGTTCCCTTTAGATAAAATGAAGGATCTCCTCCAATTAATTCATCATGATCAAACATAATTTCTTCTTTTTGAATCATGTTGGGATTATGAATATGGTTTGATTCTTAGATTCAATAGACTACTAGGTTTAGTGGTGTTTTGAAAATCCTCCTTGAATATTTATGTGTTTGACTTTATTGATAGCTATTACTAATTGAAAATCCCAATATTATAATTAAATATAATTTCTTTTCAATTATAAAATATTATCATTTTCCCCCTCTCTCCCCCAACCAAAAATTATAAAAAATAATAATAATAATAATGATTTTTTTCACCATCACAAACGATGGTCACATATTTGTAATGGTAGACTAATTAAATAACAAAGTAATCAGCTGAAATATTATGGAGGGGCAAATTTCATTTTGTTACAGTTATTTTAATAATTAAACATATGAAATGATTTGAAATAAATTTGAATGAGTTTTTGGACTGATTGGTAGATAGTATCCTGCAGCCAGGACTAATCATATGTCGATTGGTTGATTGAAACTTAATTTTTAGCGTAATTTCCTAACCAATTTTTTTTCATCCATACGATTTGGGATTATCAATAAACTGGACAAAAACGTTGACCAATATTGCCTTGTTGGACGACACTATGGAACAAAAAGTTTATATCGGAAAATGTATGATCTAGCCGGCAAACGAAGATTTGTCCACTTTCTCTTGTCCTCAAAGTTTCAGGCATTATCATCTTTCTATGTTAGTTCTGTGCCGACTGTCCAGGACGGTGTGAACTCTATATACTGAAAGAAGTTTATACCAGCTTTAATTAACATCAGCTAATCTCTTGTTTTCTTTTCTGGTACTCTCTGAGCTTACAAATTTGATTGGAAAGTGGAAAGGGTGT
Organism: Sequoiadendron giganteum; assembly: GCA_007115665.2. Lineage (NCBI taxonomy): Eukaryota > Viridiplantae > Streptophyta > Pinopsida > Cupressales > Cupressaceae > Sequoiadendron > Sequoiadendron giganteum. The sequence goes on from CM021104.1 coordinate 284,326,374, forward strand.
AAATTTATGGAAATGAAGGCATTTATTGGTTTGAAAAAAGGAGCGGCAATCATGTATGTTGTGGTTATGGTGGGAGTGACAGTGGATGGCGCAGATCCTGAGTTGCTTAGAGATTTTGATCTTTCTAGTAGGGCAACTATTGACGAGAACTTCTTCACGTTTAAAGGGTTGAGGGGAGTTGGTTCTAATTCCACCGCCACCGGAAGCATTAAAATTAGCTGAGCGAGTCAACAAGAATTTCCAGGGCTAACGGGGTTGGGTGTGTCGTATGCATTCTTCGAATTTAGGGCGAACAGTGTTGTTCCTCCTCACTTTCATCCTCGAGCAAAGTGAGGTGCATCTTGTGTTAGAGGGATCACTGACTGTGGCGTTTGTAGACACCACCAACAAGCCGTTCAACAAGACTCTATATACCGGTGACATGTTTGTTTTGCCAAAGGGCATTATCCACTACTAGAGCAATCTTGACCCCTACAAACCTGTTCTTGCTATCTCATCATCTGGCAGCGAAAATCCGGGGACTGTCCTGCTGCCTCCAACTCTCTTTTGCTCTGGAATTGCCGATCTTGTTCTCCAAATGTCTTTCAAAATCTCACCTAAAACTTTGTCCATGCTTGTCAAACATTTAATAAAAAAAATGTTCAAAACAACAAACAGAGAGCTGCTGCTCTGTTTTCCAATCAAATTGGAAATATCCAAATGCAGAATAATAAAAATGAGTTCAATGGAGACAGATAGAACTAGGCATGCAAAGTTTGTTTTTTGTATTCAGTTGAAAATGACAAATTACAAAATGTTTTTAAACTCGCACTACAATCTACTGATTACAAATAAAAACTTGCAACAATCTGGAGCTACACCCACAAAATCAGGAACTGTCAAGAGCTTCTCATAGCTCTTTTTCCTTCTATTCGATTGGAACTATCTGTTGTTCCTAAAAAACACTGAACGATCAGGATATTTCAGATGCTCACTATAAACACTCTGCAAAATGTTCTCAGAACATTCCATGTTGCTCTTGCAACTTAACCTTCTATGAAAAGTGTTTTGTGCTGCTTCAAAAACTCACATCCCAACTAGAAAACTAATTGCCTTCAATTTTTTTTTTCAATTCAAAAAAAATTGCCTCTAAAATTCAAAATGACCTACCACATTTAATTTTACTGCATGTTGAGCTACACATCATGAGCAAGTAGAGAAACCAATCCCAAAAACAATCTTCCAGCTGTAGGTAACAAATGCTTCTGACGGGTAGGTGGTAATGGGAAAAGGTTTAGGGGTAATAAATTTTTTAACACTCTCCCTTTGTCCTGAGCCAAAAAAACAAGATCAAACTTGATCCAAATTAGCATCCAAACTAGTTCTTAGGTGCTCAAAGATGTCCTTGTTCAATGGCTTGGTGAATATGCTTGTTAACTGTTGCTCAGACCTGCAAAATCTCATTTTGATTTCACCATTTTCAACTAGCTCTGATAAAATGATACTTGATTTCAATGTGTTTTCTTCTTCCATGAAACACATGATTTTTCATCAAAACTATTATTGAAACATTGTCAAAAAATATTGTTGTTTCATCCTCTTGTTTTTCTCACAAATCTGCCAAGATTCTTCTTAGCCAAATAGCTTTACATGCTACTGCATTTGCTGCTATATACTTAATCTCGGTTGTTGATCGAAAAACTATAGGTTGTTTCTTGGAAGCATATGAGATAGCTCCCTAACCCAAATGAAACATATAGCTCGATGTGCTTTTCCTATCATCCAAACTTCTTGTGCAATCATTATCTATCTATTCAACCAGCCTAAGCTCATTTGTTGCTATGTACAAGATGCCATATCTTTTGGTGTCATTCACATACCTCAGGATTCTCTTACCCACTTGCCAATGGATGTCTCTTGGAGGCTCTATAAATCTAGAAATAAGATTCACTTCATGCATTATATAAGGGTATGTGTAGGATCACCATGGAAAAAACAGGGCCTTAAGTGGCAATGAAAATTCAGAAAAATCAAAGTTAGGCAACTTGACGTAAAAATTTGAACAAGTTATCTATATTATTTGAAAAATATGTAAGAATAGAATCTGTAGCAAATTGAATAAAGTTTCTAAACTACTAGATATATTTTATTTTTTAAAAAATTTATTTGGTGAAAATTTAAAATTTCAATGCAGTAGTACTTAAATTTCAGGGAAAAAATAAGAAGTAGGTGGCCGTCTAACCACCCTAAACACAATAAAATGATAATATTTTTTAATAAGATTTTAGATATAAGTAGAAGACTCATGTCCCAATGTGATGCATATTTTTTTGTATTTTGTTTCCAAGTAAATAATTAATTATGAATTTTTTATTACAACTTTTAAAAAATATAAAAACTCGTATGTCTGACCATCTTAACTTGGTCAAAACTTCATGAAATTTAATTTAATTTTTTTTAATCCTGTAGTATGTGAAGCATAGAATGTGACACATATTTTGGATTCAAAAAATGTGATACAGTTTGAAAAATATAGATGTTTTTCAATCAACCTATCAATCGGGACTTTAGTCGTAATTCAAATAGAAAATGAATAATAACTATTTATTAAATTCAAAGTAAAGAATAATTTATATTGGTAGAAAGTTGAGAATCTCCTTTGAAAACCCTTTTCATTTCATCAATTTAGGGTAAAAAAAAGTCGTCAGCGACATGGGCGAAGTCTAGAAAAGCAAGGTAAGCTGTTAAACACATTTTTTGTGTTGACTTCTTAGGATTGGTATGTCCTAGCCAAATTCTGAAGCAAACCCAAGGCTAATCCCTAGGTAGTAGGTTTTGTGTCAGACATATCGAATAGTCGATTTTTTTAATATATTGCAATTTTCAAATCAGATATTTGATTTGAATCAGATATCCGATTTATTTTGTATATAATTTTAAAAAATCTAATATAGTTTTTAATATATGATTTAAAAAATTGCAATAAATAATTTATAGTTTATTTTAATATATCTAGTTGAGAATATACAATATAGTTTATAATTCAATATATAATTTATAATTTATGTTAATTTCTTACGGAATTATGTATAATATATAATATATTATACTATTATGTATAATATTTAAATATTATTTATATATTCTAGATAATGTATAAATATTTATATATATATATATATTAAGTTAATATATAAAATATTATATAACTAATAATATTTAATATTTAAATATTCTCTCTTTCCCTCTCTCTCTCTCTCCTCCCCTCTCCCTTCCCCCTCTTAATTCTCTCTCCCCTCCTTCCCCTCTCCCTTCTGCCTCCAAACTATCTCTCTCTCTTACCCTCTTCCCCTCTACCTCCCCCCTCCTAATTATCTTTCTCTATCTCTCCCTCTCTCCATCTCTATCCCCTTCAACTCTTCCCCTCTCCCTTCTCCCTCCCGACTCTCTCTCTCTCTCTCTCTCTCCCCCCTTCTTCGCCTCTTCCTTCCCCCTCCTAATTCTCTCCCTCTCTCTCCTCTTCTTCCCCTCTTCCCCTCTCACTTCTTCCTCCTAATTCTCTCTCCCTCTCTCTTTCCCCTTCTTCTCCTCTCCCTTCCCCCTCCTAATTCTTTCTCCCCTTCTTCCCCTCTCTCTCTCTCTCTCTCTCTCTCTCTCTCTCTCTCTCTCCCCTTCTTCCCCCTTCCTCACCCTTCCCCCTCTCTCTCTCTCTCTCTCTCTCTCTCCCCTTCCCTTCCCTCGCCCTTCCCCCTCTCTCTCTCTTTCTCTCTCTCTCTCTCTCTCTCTCTTCCCTCCCCTCCCTCTTCTTCCCATCTTCCCCTATCCAATTTGAATGACTTTAAAATGACCTTTTTTGGTTTTATATTAGCTGACCCAAATCGGATATCTAATTTGTTTTACTTTAATATATAAAATACTATATAACTAATTAATATATAAAATATTTAAATATTATCTCTTTCCCTCTCTCTCCCTCCCTCTCTCCCTCTCTCTCCTTCCCCTCTCCTTCCCCTCCTAATTCTCTCTCTCTCTCTTTGAGGTCTCTCCTCTCTCCCTCTCCTCTCTCTAACTCTCCCCTCTCTCTCTCTCCCTCTCTCCCCTCTCTCTTCCTCTTGGGTCTTTCCCTCTCTCTCCCCTCTCTCTCTCTCCTCTCTCTCTCCTCTTCCCCTCTTCCCCTCTCCCTCTCTCTCTCCTCTCTCTCCTCCTCTCTCTCTCTCTCTCTCTCCTTCCCCCTCCTCTCTCTCTCTCTCTCTCCCTCTCCTTCCCCCTCCCTAATGCTCTCTCCTCTCTCTCTCCTTCTTTCCCTCTTCTACTCTCCCTTCCCCCCTACTTCTCTCTCCCTCTCCCTCTCCCCTTCTTCCCCTCTTCCCCTCTCCCTTCCCCCTCCTAATTATCTCTCTCTCTCTCTCATCCACACTACACCTTCTAATTACTCTTGGGTCTATGTGTGCCACAAATCGGATATCCATTTCAAATCAGATATCTGATTTGTGGCACCAAAATTTTACTGCTACAATACATTCTTAAATGTTTTCAAATATTGCCCAACCCCAAATCGGATATCCTATTTTTTTTACTTTTAAAAATCGGATATCCAATTTGTAAAACTTAGGCTTGAGCATTGCTATGGAGCAATGTACTAACACTTAACCCAAAAGAAAGTCAACTCGGGATTTCCACATTTTTTGGTGAGTGAAAAACTCTACTTTTTCCTATTTCCACTTTTTGGCCTATCATGATCCTGCACATTCCCATAAGGCTTAAATCTGTTTAAATACATCACACTTCAAACCAAACTTTTAAACATGGTCAAATCCACAATGCTGCTACAGTATTCTTTGCTCAACTTTAGACCTACAACTATTGATGTTGGGGTAGGATTTCTTTCAAACATCCTAAATCTCTTAAAGATTTCATTTGCATATTTTTTTGGAGAGATAACTATACCATCATGTATTTATTTTACTTCTATGCCTATAAAATATCTGAAGAAACCTAAATCTATCATTTCAAACTCTCTTGTCATGGCCTCTTTAAAATCAGCAAGGAGGAAATCATCATTCCCAATAAAAACAAGATTATCAACAAACAAGACAATAATCAAAGTCTTACCATTTGATGCCTTGATATAAAGAGTGGACTCACCATCGTTTTTGCTAAAACCATTGCTCATCAAATATGATTCAATCTTGTTGTACCATGCTCATGGAGCTTGTTCCAGCCCATAAACACCTTTCTTCAGTCTATACACCTTGTGTTATTCACCTGAGATTTCATATCCAAGTGGTTGTTCCACATAAAATTCCTCTTTCAACATTCCATTGAGGAAGGTGAACTTCATGTCCATTTGAAGTACCTTTCATTTGTGTTGGGCTGCAATTTCTATGACTACCCACATGGTCTCCATCCTTGTAATGGGGGCATACATCTCATCATAGTCTCTCCCAAACTGTTGTTGTACCCCTTAACCACCAATATTTTTGTGTGTCATTCTACGATTTCTTTGACATTGCACATGGTCTTATAGACCCAATTCACCCAAATTACTTGCTTGTTAGGAGGCAAATTAGTTAGCTCCCATGTGTTGCTCTTTTCTATTGCATCTATCTCCTCATCCATGGCCTCACACCATTTTTCCTCATTCACATCATCCTTAAAATAAATTGGATCACTATGAGAAAATAATGCAAAATTCATACTCATCAAATTCCTCATAAAAAATTTCACTTTAGTAGATCTCCCTTAGACTCTCTGTCTTCTTTAGCATTAGGGAGGTGAGAGTGGAGTCTAAAATTTCACTACTACTACTGCTCTATTGAACAAGCTGGTTCAAGAGCTATCGAGAGCTATCAGGAGCTTGTCTAGTGCTATTAGAAGCTCGTTCGGAGCTCTCAGGAGCTCACCTGGAGCAATCAAAAGCTAATCTTTTGGCTGCCTGCGGCTAATTTCCTTTCTATCTTCTCATTTCAGGAGCTCTTTGTCTGTGACTGTCTTCCTATATTAAGAGCTCGCAAGAGCTTTCAAGAGCTGTTGGGAGCCAACTGTTTTTGTTGCTATAGGATCTTTTTGATCTTCATATGCATATTCTTCATCATCCTGAACTATCGAGAGTTTTCGGGAGCTATCAAGATCCGTCGGACCACCCCATGACTCATCCTCTAAGAACTCCACGTCTCTACTAATGACAATTTTCTTGGTCATTGGGTTATACAACCTGCAAGCTTTGGACTCTTAACTATAGGTCATAAGAATGTACTTTTCACCTTTATCATCCAATTTCTTCCTTTTTATTTTGGCACAAGTACATATGCCACACACCCAAACACTCTCAAGTGTTCAACCATCCACCTACATTTTGTCCATCCATCTTGTGCAATCTTGTCATAGATCACCTTCCTTGGCCTTCTATTTATCAAGTAAACAATTGTTGCTACAGTGTCTCCCCAATATTCTATTGGGAGTCCCTTTTCTTTCATCATGCTCCTTGCCATCTCCACGATGGTTCTATTCTTTCTTTTAGCCACTCCACTTTGTTGCAGACTATAATTGGTTGTTAGCTCCTTCATGATGCCATTTTTCCTTAGGACCTTGATCACGTGTCCACACTCTTTTTCAACTTAGGCCTTAAACAACAAAAAAATATCAAAACCTTCAGACTTATGTTGCAAAAAATAGATGCATGTCTTACGGCTGAAATCATCAATAAAGGTCATAAAATACTAGCTTTTACCAATAAAATTGATTTTCATAGGGCCTACCAAGTCCATGTGCACCAACTCCAACGGTGCTCTTACCCTTATAGAGTTCCTTGATTTAAAGGGTTGCCTATGTTGCTTGCCCAAAATGCAAGCCTCGCATTTAAAATTAGGCTCTACTATTCTTGGCAAACCATCAATAATTTTGTTCTTGGACTAAAGACTCAAACTAGCATATCCATAATGTCCATACCTGAGATTCCATAGCTTGAATGGGTCTTGATTGGTTATCTTGAGGGCTACTTGTTATACTGCTTTAAATTTTCCATTCATGAGAGGTGCAGCAACAAACCGAGATGAGAAACACATCTCAATCTTCAAAGGAAACATATGGTTCTTTGTCATTTTAACTGCTGCAAAAAAAAATTCCTCTTATTCTTGTCATAAATAATGCATTGACCCTACTCCATCAACACTTTGTTTCCATTTTGGATCAGCTTTCCAACACTCATGAGGTTATTGTTGATGGTGTTTTCTACACATCAACAACTCAGATAGAATATGATATTCTATCTCTCTTGAAAGGTAAATCTCTATGGGAAAAGAGATAACCCCAAGATCTCTAATGTCAGGTCTTGATAGTGCAAATAACACTACTCAGAGATAATGGTTAAATGTTGGTAATCATAAAGGGACCTTACTACAAACAAACATTGGACTTCGAATTTATCAGATCTAGTAGTATGTTGATATTTTAAACCCTAAATTTAACCCAGATAATAAAGAAATAACAAAAGATAAAGGTTTTCGAGATATTTCTAAGAATAATTCTAACTCCAAGATGGACAATGCAAAAGATATGATGCTCAAAATAGACCGATCTCTCATAAACTACTTTCTATCTCACCCAGATAAATCTACAATCTCACAGGAAAAGTGCAATCTTCTAAGGTATTTAAAGATTTTCAAATCATGGACATTCATTCATGACAACCCTATTGCAATTGAAATGAACAAACATTCATAATTGAATTAAGCACAATTTTAGGTCAAGGCTAACTTTGCAAAGTAGCTAACAATCAGCTAACTCCAAAAAAGTATGGACTAGAGATCACCGCAACATTTCAAACATGAAACCCTAAACATCACCAAACCATCTAGCAATAAACTCAAGCAATTTAAAAGATAGAATGGCAAGAACCATGCTAGATAAAAAATAACACAAGAGAGGTACCAAAATCACAATATCCTTTCTTATATTAAATTATCCAAAATGGCAACAATTTCAGTCCTTTGTTACAACACTTGCTTGAAGATAAACCCTAATTCGCTCAAATATGAAATCTACTATCTTCTTCACTATATGCTACTCTATCTATCTATCCTTATATTCTATCTTCTATATCTTACAAATGAGGCAACATACCCAATTTATAGAGAACCCCCAAGATACGTCAGCCTCAATAAGGATTTTACAATAATAAATACCATACAATAGGTTGGGCTCAAGACATATTCAAATACAACATGAAATGTGCAATTTGTACCAATTTTATCCAAGTCGGCCTGGGGTCTCAAGAACTCGGTCCCATGCATGGGGATAATGGAAAGCACAAATTTTGATGTAGCCCTATATAACTACTTCCCATCTTTATCCTTGGCATGATCTACCTCACCATGCACTGCCAACAATACTCTGTCCAATTCGGTAATAGGTGGCATAGGTAAAACCCTAACTTTTATTTCCAGAGACTTGATGTCATCCCTTGCCTACCTTACTGAGCCATCCCAATCAGCCCTATATGTTAAATGCCTGGCAATAACTGCAATGTAGGTTGTAGCATCATCTAGCTGATGTTTAGTGATTGGAGCTTCAATGATTCGAGAATAAAAATCTCTCCACCATTTCCCGAGTTGTTCCAAATTGAGATGCTTTGGAATGAACTTCTTCCTCACTATCATGATTTCAAAGAATGAGGTGCACTTATCATGAATGCCACTCAAGGTGTCCTCAATCTACCTCCCTTGTTTATGAATCTTCTTCAAGGCCCTTTGCCTCATCTGCAAGATCTCAAACCATTCCTAAGGCTTAGAAACCCTTGGGAAAGGAATAATCCCAATCTTCACTAGTTTATCCTTAGTGTACTACATAATTGTTCTTGTTTTTTGCAATAGGAGATCAATTTCCTCCTTGTCCTAGGCTAGCATAGTCTTTAGCCAATCAACTGACATAATAACATCCTTTGTAGTTGACAATATATCCTTGATGGCATTGTCTCCTTTAGTCTAGACTCCTTGAAACTAGCCAATTATGGCATGTGTAGTGCCTTTCATCTTTTCAAGCTCAGAAATGGTCTCTTGAGGTAGGAAACCAGCAGTAGAGGAGGAAGAGCCAATGGACTACAAGGGTTTCATCAACTCCAACAAGTACCTCTTCAATTTCTCATCATCCCTTTCCAAACTCATGCCTGGTTTGTGTCTCCTTCTTCAATCTACCTACAATCACAACACTAGAACCTTCATACTCCTTAGTGTCTTACACCATAGAAGCATGCCCCAAGTCAATGGTTTGCACATGATAGTCCTTTGGAGTCACCCCATCTCTATCTTTGTCTGAAGAAGGGGTAGCAATATGAGCCACTCTGTTGCCCAATCCATCCCTCTCAATCATGGATACAACCCTGGCCTTCTTTGTTTCCCCTTTCTTGATGTTGGCCATTACGTCCTCCCAATTGGGAGGAGTGTCTTCCATTATTACCAATTTACTCTTTAATTCCCTATTCAACCAGTCTGGAATAGTGGACTTTGTCTGCACTTTTTCTTAACTATCATCCTTTTCTTGCTGGCCACTAGGTGCATCTTTTTCAATACTTGGCTCTATAGGGATCCCCTTAGTCGAATCCTCCTTATCCTAAGACAGTCCATCCCCTTTGTCTTCTACTGGTGAAGGAATCCTAACTGTTATCTCCTCTTGTTGAGGGGATTTTCCAAATTGATCCTTTGCAGGTGAATCTGCATAGGTCACCAAGGGAGACTGAATTACCTTATCAATTTTCGCCTCTACATTCTAGAGGTCTCCTTCCTAGAACTCTTCTTCACCCAAGTCCTTAGGATCCTCATCCTTCCTTGGCCCTTCTGGCACACTGCCAGTATCTTGAGAAGGGGGAAAATCTTCTTCTTCAATAATAGGAGAAGTCACAGGAACATCCTCCTTTGTTGTAGAATCCTTTGGGGAAGGAGTCCTTGACCTACTCATGTATACCTGTGTTCTTTCCCCTGAACTTTCTATCTCTACCACAAGTGTCTCAACCTCCTTTTCTGATTTGGAAGTTTCCTTTTATTTCTAAGAAGTTTTCACAAGTCTTCTTCTCTTAGTTAAAGGAGCAGTGGCATCCATCACTTCCTTTTCCTCTCAATATTTTTCAGCTCCTTTCCTTGAAACATGTCTTCTTTTCTTGGCAATGGGATTCCTTTGTTTACCTACCTCTTCTACTTCTTCAGTTTGAACATCCCTGACCTTGATCTTGAAGGGGGAGTCCACCTTGGCCTTACCCTTAGGATCCTGCTCATGTGACTCCTCAAAAGAAGAATGAGACTCCAAGTCTCCCATCAAATCATAGGTGCATTGCACACCTTCACTTTCCAATTCCAAATTTTTGTTCTTGACCCACATTTTGGTGTACTTGATCACCATAGTCATAATCTGCATCAACTCTACCTTTTCTTCTTCCAACCAATCTACTTCTCCAACCGGTTTATCTTTTACAGCCTCAAAGAAATGGCCCTGAATCAAATTTCCATCCTGCTCAACTTGTTCAGGAATGGCCTTTATGTTTTACAACATTACTAGGTTCACTGGCAGCCTAGAGAATTTCTTCTTTCTAACATCAAATTCATCACCAAGCTTAGCCCAATAATCTTCAATGTCATCCTTATGGTTGTACTCTCTACTGGCCTTCTTTTGTGCCTCACCTATGATATCAAACCTTGCCCTCTTGGAGTGGAAGGAGAGACCAAAAGTACTTAACTTATCCTTAGAATCATGAGCCGACTGGATGGAAGGGAAGACCTCATTTTAGCCTATCTTTAATGGGAAGTCATTTCAAAATCCTGTTTTATGCTTGTTTCCCTTCACAATTACATCGAAGTCATAAATTTTCCTTGTTACTTCCAACAGTATGATGTGATCCTTTGGGTACCTTGGGAATCTATATGGAGCCCTTTGACATCCATCAATCCTTATGTAGGCGAAAGTAGGGAATTAAATGAACCATGCCCCATACTTCTTGATCAACTCCTTGGCTTTGTCTAAAATCCTAACATGTTCTATACCCTATAGCAACCTGGTAATATACATAGTAAATGCATCATTTTCCCTTCTATAGTTACCTCCTCCCAGGTGTAGCTGTGGATACAACTCATAGATCGCATCTTTCCCAAATGTACCTCTACTGCTCAACCCCTTGTATGGGTGGAATCTTGCCAATGCATACACCAAGTAAGAATTCATGGTGAAATTCTTGGTCTACAAGACATTACACATCTACTTATGGATTACTGCACTTATGGCACTGGGCCAGTGGTAGTTTACACCTTGCTCCATCCGAGCAATAACAATGAGCATCCTGCCTTGAAATACTCCTGCACTCTTGAGTCCTACCAACCTATTGAGGAGTGTAATGTCATCATAGTATTATCTCTTAAACTTGAGTCTAACCAACTATTTAGGCAACTTGGAGAAGTGAAACTTTGGCTTCTCCAACCAAGAATTGATTACCTATTGAGACTTAACACCATTCTCCTTGTAGTACTTTTTGGTTGTATCCATATCAAAGGCCACCACACATGGCCTATCAGGTATATCAAAGGTTCAAGCAATGGACACATGGTCGAAGCTTGCCACAATCCTTCCTTGATGACCAATTTTTCTCTGTGTACCTTGGTCATAATGCCTAGCACACTCAAGTACTAACTCATAACATTGTATTGTGGAAGGAAATCCAACAACATGTGCTAACCCAGACTCCACTGTCCTTCTGGTCAATAAAGGGGAATTTGGTGCTATCATTCTAGCCTTAAAATCTTCATAGTCCCACATTTCAACATTGGTACCAGTGATTCCTGACCAGATGGAAGTCAATTTTCTCTCAGGAACCTTACTTTTTATGTCCATCTTCACTCTCTCTGCATCACTGATAGCGGAACCTTCAACACTTGGATCCATGGCCTTACCTTGCCCAACAAAATCTTGTCCTGACCCTACCTGTAAACAAGTAAAGACAACACAATAAGGTCCAAGATAAACAATAAGTGTTAGAAATCAACCACCCCAAAGTTAAAGATTTAGCCTCCTTCGTGGAATCCAGACTAGACAAGAACTTTAGAGAAATTTGGCCTAGGCAGAATTCAACGAAATAGGCATACAACCCCACATAATCATTTTAATCAATCAATATAATCAAAGAGTGGTTAGATACAACTTAGCATAAGTTCATTTAGTCATTTAAATCCATCATCAACAAGAAAATTCTTAATACAATCATCGAACTCTTCATTCCCACAAAACTTCAGAAAAATCCATCTCAGATGGAAATCCTCGAAAACAACAATAGTTCAGTCAATCCAGGAAAATGAAGGAAGCACAGAACATTCGGGAAAATCCCGAGGGTGCGAATTCTAGCAGAATCAATACAAATTTACCACGAATGCCCAAATTTGGCAGAATGACCAAGCAATAGAACCTGAGAAAATCTGGAGGAAATAGAATTCTGCGAGATAGGAAAAAGTCCAGATAAAAGAAAATGACATAGAATAGGGAAGAAATAGGAAGATTCGGGGAAATCTGGCAGAGGCAGAATTCCGTGCAATCAACAAAAACCCGAACACCTATGTTTCTCTTGCCCTTACCTAAATAGATTCAACGGACATAGCCTAAGAGACTGTAACTCGACAATAACTTGACCTAAACCTCCAATGGATCAACCATGACTTTAAAACCTACCTCTCAGTAAATTGAGAGGGATTGGCTATGCCCTAGGTCAAGAACCCTAAAACCTCTGCCATGAAAGCAAAAATATCCCAAGCACAACTTTCTTGCAACAAGGATAGGAAATTCATGTAAAATGCAATCAAGCTCCAAAGACATGGATGAAAGACCAGCCCAAAGAAAATATTCAAGACAAACACCTGAACAGACTCGCAAGACACGAAACCCCAAAATGCCCAAGAAATCCAAACATTCAACAAGAACATGGCAATGAATATCATGAAAGTGCAAGAAGCAAGGAAATTCAAACTAAAGAGAGAGAAGATATCTACATACCATGGCAATAGAGGAAACTAAAACCAAGGGAGCTAGCAAACAACCTTAAGCATCAGTAGAACATGAACAATGCTCAAGAAATTCGAATGCAACCATCAAAATCACGCACAATCTAGCAACACTCCTCAAGCTCCAACACTCCAAACCCAAATGGAAAGTAAATAATAAAACACAAATGGTGAATTACTTCCCAAAACTCAATATAACACTGCCCCAAAAGTCATGCAATCACCATTAATGCGGTCGACAAGAAGACCGAGACCAAAATCCAGGAATCTGACAGAGCAACAGACACCGGGAAAATCCGAACATGATGGATTTCCCCAAACTTGAGCAAAAGGCAACCGTTGCCGAGCACCAAAGGGAAACCGGGAAAGTCCAGCTAGGGAGGATTTTCCCGAACACAGTGAAAAACCCTAAATACACCTAGAACTTAAGGTTTTCAATATAAATCATAAATAGGCCATTCCAACTAGTAGGATGAACATCAAAGCACATTCCCAAGCAAGCAAAACCCCCCCAAAAAAAAGAAGACCAAACACCAAAAAGTGAAAAATGAGG